>WNYA01000453.1:0-160516 GCA_019512145.1 Engystomops pustulosus | reverse complement strand
CCACGCTACAACATCCACGGTACAACATCCACGATACAACATCCACGATACAACATCTATGATACAACATCCACGATACAACATCCACGCTACAACATCCACGCTACAACATCCACGCTACAACATCCACGGTACAACATCTATGATACAACATCCGTGATACAACATCCACGGTACAACATCCACGGTACAACATCCACGGTACAACATCTATGATACAACATCCACGACACAACATCCACGACACAACATCCACGGTACAACATCCACGGTACAACATCTATGATACATCATCCACGACACAACATCCACCGTACAACATCCACGGTACAACATCTATGATACATTATCTATGATACAACATCCACGATACAACATGTCCTTATGAATCACTGACTTACTTGCAAGTTCTTGTAGTCTCACAGTCAAACCCATCATACAGACAAGCTTTATTATTACATTGTTGGTCACAAATTCCATTTCGAAAGTTCCTCCGACAATCTGTGTGTGGACATTGTTTCCAAGGGCCGTGAGAAGGTGAGGAGGTAGGTGGTCCCACGTACTGTTGGCATCTTGGTCCAGTGAAGCCATGGGAACAATTACAATAAGGTTTCCCGTCCATTCTCAATAAACAATTCCCACCATTAGAGCAAGTAAATGAAGAGCAGATGTTAGTGGTGCAGGTCGGTCCAGAATATCCCTAAAGAAAGTGAAAACATTCATAGGGACCGTAATGGGATCAGACAGCGACCTATAAACCTCAATGTAATATCAGAATTCTGCACAGTGCCATAGGGTTTGTAGCCTTTTTAGATTGAAAGTTCCAGATAAGGGGCAAACCTTGTCTACGTGGGTGATAAGAGGTTGGTCTCCTGCCCTATGAAGGTGTCCCCTGTCTGGCTCCCCCATGTAGCAATATTATGTGTGATCGGAATGAACAGGTGTTGCAAATTGACAACTAACGACCTCTCAGAACCTTCCTCATTCAGACTCCATCAATGGGTTGTCTATAGGAATTGGCCACTCCAGTCGCCATTAGTCCGTTGGGCGGCACCTTGATACATCTGATCATTACACAATTGTTAGTCGTAATTACCTTGGGACAAGTGCATATGAATCCAAGATGGCTGCTTAGGGCCACGGTACAGAGTCCACCATTCTCACACGGGTTCCGATCACAGACACTGATTGCATTTTCGCACCTTTGACCTGAGAAAAAAAATATTCAACATAGAAAGTGAAATTTTGAGAAAATGTTTTAAATTCCTACTTGGGAATCCAGTTTAATTTGCTTATTTATGTTTCCAAATCATGAAATTCTAGATACCGTAATATTAATAGTATTATGAATCCATCAATAGGCTTCTATGTAGGTGCACACAACCCCATGGCAAGGCGTGGACAATAATGTGGTGGAGCAGCTAAGGCAATGGATATGTAACAAGACACGTGGCTGCCCCAAAATAACATCAATATCCCCCCTAGACATTTACTTCATCTTTATCAGTGATTCACTATAATTGGAGCAGAAGTTGTAATTCTCGATTGGTGTCGAGCTGCACAGTCTGGACATTCTCAGATTATACCGACCCTTGTATGGAAAGCTACAGATAATGGGGCAGATTTACTTACCCGGTCCGTTCGCGATCCAGCGGCGCGTTCTCTGTGCTGGATTCGGGTCCGGCCGGGATTCATCAAGGCAGTGCCTCCGCCGTCCACCAGGTGGCGCTGCTGTGCTGAAAAGCATCTGAACGCGCTGGAGTTCACCGGCTCGGGCTGAGTGAAGGTAAGCGCGTCCCAAGCGACACATTTCTTTTTTTAAATGCGCCGGTTTTTCCGAATCTGTCGGGTTTCCGCTCGGCCACGCCCCCCCCCCCCCCATTTACGGCGCGTGCATGCCGGCGCCGATGCACCACAATCCGATCGCGTGCGCCAAAATCCTGGGGCAATTCAGGGGAAATCGGCGCAAAACGGAAATATTCGGGTAACACGTCGGGAAAACACGAATCAGGCCCTTAGTAAATGACCCCCAATAACTCCCTGACTCTTCTGCTCTGGTATCACACTTGATTTTCCTATTCTGTAGACCTTGAGGGTTATGATGTCTTACCAGTATAATTTTGATGGCACTGACATTGGAAGCCATTGGTCACTTCAGTGCAGGTAAGTGTCCCTCGTGGGTCACATGGATTGAAGAGACACTCGTTCACATCCCCTTCACAGCGATCTCCTACATAGCCTTGAGGACATATGCAAGTGAAACCACCAACCTTATCCAGACACGTGCCCCCATGAAAACAGCGGGGCTCAGAGGTGGCACAATCATCAATGTTGGTTTCACACTGAGCTCCTGAGAAGAGAGGAGAAGATTGGGTTCTTATACCTGTAGCCTTGCTCACACCTGTATGGTACCGCCATGGGGTCACCATCGATGCCTTTCTAGCATTGTATAGGTATTATTAAGGGAAGCTGCTATTATTCAGGACATTATTATAGGACACATTTATGGGCAGATTCTAGTAGTCACAATTAAGGCACATGGGGGGGGGTTGATCAGGACCACTGCAGTTTTTGAAGCTTTTTGAAGCAGAAGCCAAAGGTGGTTCCAGAAGGAAGAAGTGTTCCGTGTAATTTTCCATACTTCACTTTAAGTGTTTGCTCAGGCTTTCGGCTCTCTATTGAGAACACATGCATGCTAGGCGGAACCATACATTGTATATGTTTAGGAGAAAAGTTGTCAGCTGTTTGCCAGTGTATACCCATGGGTACTTTTACTCTTCTCTACCTGATTCAACTACAGACTTTTGTTTGAGCTCTAGTTTCCAGGTGTACTGCTCTGTGTTATCACCCAAATACGGACGATATGCTATTCCCTTACCTTGGGTTCCTGTGGGACATACACAGTGATAGCTGCCGCCTTGGGGCACACACACTCCATTGTGCCGGCATGGCTGTGGTTGGCATGGATCTCTTTCTGCGCAGGTTTTACCTAAATAACCAGGAGGGCACTAAAAAAGTGGAAATTAAACATCAATGAGTAGGTAGAGACAATTCTCCGTGTCAGTATTATGACCCCAACATTCCCAATTCTCAATTTCTATATGGCCTTGGGAACCCTCATTGTGTCATCTCAAGCAATTACATTTACTTGTGACCTGAATGTATGGGAAATAATATCACCTGTGAGATTGAGGTTCAGGTTTGGGGTGGGAGGGCAGTTTTGACCGGGGTATTTATCAGAGGTCATGAGAGAAGACTAAACCTTTGCCCCGGCTGTAAGAACATCTAGCTCCATCTTTGGTGACCATCAGTGAGGGTTCCTGTTGTACTAGGCGTCGGAAAGTCCTGATGAACTCGGAGAACCTCATAAAATGGCTCTTAAGTCTCATTGGTGCCTCAATGTTTTGTTATAATATTCACTTTTCTGTGTATTAATGTGCCCACCACTTCTTATAATGGGTAACATGTCCTAAGACCCCCAATGACTGGGACCCCTGATGGCTCTGGGTCCTCTCTGTGAATGAGGAACTTGACCATTGGCTTGTCCTCCGCATTAGATCTGTGAACTTATTCGTATACATGAATTCAGAAGAATCTTTATTTACCTGGCAAGAAAATGAACCAGAAACTTCCCAGCAATGGCCGCCATTTTTACAAGGATTGGGCTGGCAGGGACCTATCTTCTCCTGGCAGAGAGCCCCGGAGTACCCAGGGAAACAGTCACAGGCGTAGGACGTACCAGACTCCACACAGCGTCCATGTCCACTACATAGAGGGCTTACTCCTATCAAATGAGGAATTCAAAAATAAAACCTTGTATAATTGTCAATCATTAAGACTTATCAGTCCAGTGGGGAGACCCGTCCCTGGATAAGACCCGAGAGAGAGATAGATAGAAATAAATAGTAGACTTGCATTCACCTCGTGAGGATAGGGAGGGACTTGTTTGCACTATAAATGACATTCACTGGCTGGAATTTGTGGAGGTATCATAGAAAACATTTGTTACCTCTGGAGTCTGAGGTCTTGCAGGACACAAGAGACGTCTCACAGTGACTTCCGCTCCATCCGAGGTCACAGAAGCAGCGATAGTTGAAGCCCTTCTGAGAGCAGGTGCCTCCGTTTTGGCACGGCTTACGAGCACAGAAATCTACCGTGTCCTGGATACATAACAGTAGAGTAAACCATAGGGTTAATATGATGAATAACAAGAATAAAGAAGTAGTTGACAATGATCTGTGGAAAAGCAGGAAGACCATGGACTTGGACTTGGATGGAGTTGTCATACAAAGGCGACACAGGGACTTGTGGCTTTATAAAATGCATGAAGTTTGACAAATGACTGCATGGACTTGGCTGATGGACCTCGACGTGGTGTAATATTTCTGACCTCACAGTTGTCCCCTGTGTAGATCTCAGGACAGGAGCAGATGTAGCCTCCAGGGACATCATGGCAGGTGCCCCCATTCTTGCACGGTTCTGGTTTGCAGAATGTCCCTTGATCCTGACATTGGCTCCCTGTGAACCTCTCTGGGCACAGGCAGGTGAAGGAGGCAACGCCGTCCACACAGGTGCCTCCATTAAGACAAGAACTGAATGGGAAAAAAACACAAAATAAATAAAAGTAGTAAACTATAGACATTGTTATATCCCAGAGGACATTTCACCATCTACACCATCTTCAAATCTTTTAATAAGTTCTGCTCCAATGATGGAGGAACTTGGGCTGGAGGAGACCATATTGGACGGTGAAGTCCATAGCACTGATTACTTAAGAATAGTGATGTTTATAGAACTGCACCAGAATTAACAGAACGGGGACCATGAGATGACGCTAAGAGATGGAGTTGTTGGAGGTGGCCAATGGTCTTCTTCAGGTCATACATATTCAAAACCTGCCAACAAAGCAACCAAAGCCTTGACTGTTCCAAAACGTAGAATGTACCTGCACCAGAACCAGGAGAATAATGGAGAGATGGACTATACAGATGACCGGAGGACCGTGATCATGCATCTGACTATTACGTATCTCACCTGTTGGTGCAGTCCTGAGTGTTGACCTCGCAGTTGCTTCCCTCGTATCCTCGGGCGCAGTCACATTTGTAAGAGTTACTTTGTTTCCTGCAGGTTCCTCCATTTTGGCATGGAGAACTTTCACAGTTGTCTACAACCTCTTCACACAACTTCCCCGTGTATCCAGAAGGACAAGAACATGTAAAGGAGTCAACAAGACTTGTGCACGTTCCACCATTCTGGCACGGAGAACTTTTACAGCTGTCCACAGTCTCTTCACACAACTTCCCCGTGTATCCAGAGGAGCAAGAACATGTGAAGGAGTCAACGAGACTTGTGCAGGTTCCTCCGTTCTGGCAGATGTCTTTAAGGATGAGAAGATAATATAATGTGAGTAAGAAGGACACAAGGCAGGACCATCACTCAGTATCTTCTAGGTAGGGATATGACTATGTAGGACAATGTCATATTAGAACCTGAAGGCTCCATCAGTTTTAGAGACCGGTGTAGCTGGTACCGTGGTGGGTGCTTGGCCCTTAGCGTTGGGATTACTTATAGGTTCGGGGGCGTAAAGTAACCCAAAGGTTTACATTGTGTTGAACACTCATTAGTCATATGTAATAAGTCCATATTACCTGCAGAACAGTGGTCCAGTTCTGTCTCACACTGTACCCCAGTGTATCCCGGGGAGCAGACACAGCTGTAATTCCCAGGATTATTCACACAACTTCCGCCTTTGCTACAGGGATGTTCCATACATTCATCCACATCAACTTCACAGGACAGCCCTGAGGGAAAGGCACAAGGTCCACCATTACCATGAGATGTGGAAACGTGCCCTAGTCATGAGGTAACCCGTAGCCACCATGATGGAACAAAGACATGACCCAATCGTTATACTGGAAAAATAAGAATATCCGGAGAAACCTTGAAGGTCTCCAAAGGTCGACTTACCACTCCAGCCATGAGGACAGAGACAGGAGTGGGCAGTAAGGTTGGGGTGCTCATAGCAGATCCCCCCGTGTTGGCAGCTGTCGGGATGGCAGAGGGATACGGGGGTCTCACAGTATAGTCCTAGGAGAGAAAGCCAGAGGTCAGCTCCATCTTCTATATATCATAAGAAAACTATTTTAACCCCGGTTACTTTTAGTGTTGCTGTCCCTGGAGACGGGAGTTTGCTGGTGGTAGAGGGGTGAGATGTCATCAGGAGACGAGGAGGATGGGTGGAGATGCATTATCAGAGATGGTGGGTGGGTGGTAAGAGGGGTAATGCTACGGCTGGTGGAAGAAGGGTGGGAAGGGCGACTATGCTGTCATCACTGGTCACTGTAAAGGAAGGGACACCATGTAGACTACAGTGGTGCCGCAGTGAGGTTTGTGGTACCTCCGTGTTACGTTGTGCAGGGAAGGATATTGTGCCATGCGGATGTTGTGCTTCACTGCAGTATTTGGTGCTTCTGGGGACACATTTTGCAATGCCCCCTGGTATTTGGAGAAGTATTATGTGCTGCATTGTAGGATTTGCCACTGCTCAGGAGGGATGTCATGCCGCACTCAGGTATTTGGCACTTCAGGGGAGGTGTTTTGTACTGTGCTCTGGTATATGATATTTATGTGGAGGTATTATGTGCTGGCCTTTCTAGGGAGGTATTTTGTGCTGCACTCTATTATTTGGATTAATGTAAATGTGAAATTCTGCTTTACCATACAGATATGTGCTTGGTAACCTGTATATCCAGGAGCACAGCTGCAGTTGTAGCCATCTTGGTGTGGTTGGCAGGTGCCGCCGTTCCGACAATGATTGGTGCCGCACTCATGGATAGGAGAATCACAGGTTGGTCCAGTCCATCCATCATTACAGTCACACCGAGAGCTGCAAAGGAGGGTGGAGATCATACAGTGTGTCATCATGGATGGGGGAAGTTATTGGTCTGACCTTCAGAGAATCCTTCAGCATCCAGTACCACGTCGCAGCCACAAGGACTCAGATCTAGGGATGTTCTAGTACAGATGTGCACAAATCTCACCTATTGTTCTGACAGATGCCGTGGACACAAGTGACGTTGCTGCAGCTTATATTCTGAATGGCGCAGTCGGGAAGGAGCGTCCCCGGGGGGCAGAGGCACGAGAAGCCGCCATCTATGACATTACAAGTCCCTTCATTTTGGCAGGGGTTGTGGATACATTCATCAATGATGACATCACACAGGGGTCCTTAGGAGGGTATAAATATATAAGACACAATGCCATCACCAGCACGGCCCTGACTCTACATTTAGGAGGATACATCATGCAGTTCCTCACCTGAGAACCCCGGATCACATTGACATTGGAAATCATTGACCAGGTCCAGGCAGTGTCCATGGACGCAGGGGTTACTGGCACATTCATTAACATTGGCATCGCACGTGGGACCTTTAAGAGATGGAAAGAAAGTTACGAGACCATACGACACTGTATCTAGAGAACAAGAGACTCCGGAGTAAGGACCAAAATCATAAAGTGATAAAAATATAATAATAAATGATAAATGTGTAACCTGTCATCCCCGGCTCACACAGGCACTCGTAACCGTTGTGCCGCTCCAGGCACGTGGCGCCGTTTTGGCAGGGATGGCTTAGACATTCATCGATGTCCTGCTCACACCAGAGGCCGGTGAAGCCCTCAAGACATTCACAGGTGAAGAAACCCGGGTGGTCGACACAGAGACCCGAGTGACAAGGAGAACTGGAACATTCCTCCACATCCAACTCACAATATCGGCCCTCAAATCCTGGGGACAGAAAAATCAGAGCGTGGTGGGAAGGTTGGACCTGATGGACCTGCATCTTTATACAACCCTATATACTAGAACACTATGAGAAAGTGACATTAAGAGTAATGTAAGGTACATGAAGTCAAAGCAAGGAAAGGGTAAAAAATATGCAAATATATCAAGTCATGGAGGAGAAGTGATGACCACTGGTAGCAAAGGTCATAGGCTGCATACAACTGGCACGGTTATACTAGACTGGAGCCAGGTGAAGAATCAGGCAACACAGAGACTTCTGGTCATGGTCCTCATGATAAAACCTTGAATATAGGACCCAAGGGCACCAACTGCACCCATTAAAAAGGACCCAAACTTTCAAGGCCAAGATGGGAACTTAAAGGCTGAGAAATCCTAAGGGTATATGTTCAAATTTCATGTTTGCTTAATTGTATTCAGGTTGCCAATGCCAGGATCATAGTCATGTCCCTACCGTCCACTAAAATTACGTTTTCATAAAGTAGCAGGGACTCGTATCATCATAAATGATCATAAGGCTGAAACATTAAGTCCTACAAAGTTCAGTAAATGCAGATGTCATACGGTCTTTACTTTACGACTTTGTGAAGGGGATCTTAAAGGGGTTCGTGAAGATTTTTTTTGATCACCTGTCCAAATACTTGACCTTTTCCTACATTACATTTGCCATTGAGGACCACTATCCATCAAGTGGTCAACATCTCAGGTGAAAATTGGTGGTTCACATCGGCACTGATCTAACGTTCATTGCAAACGATAGGGATTACAATGGAGTTTCACATCTGGTAGTCAGGAATCCATCTCACCTGGAGGACACGAGCAGAGAACGCCATTCAGCAGATCCGTGCAGTTTCCGCCATTTTGACAAGGAGAACTTACACATTCATCCACCTCCACCTCACAAACGCTTCCCGTATACCCTGCAGATGGACAGAGGGTATATACAGTAATTATACAAGTTATTTGTTCAGCACCAATATCTGGAGGATTGAACGCTTGACCGACTCTTACCGGGTGAGCAGACGCATTGGAAGTGCGTGTGGTAGTCTATGCAGGTGCCCTCGTTGCGGCAGGGGTTCGGCTGGCACTCGTTACGTTTGGATTCACAGCGAGCGCCGGTGTAACCAGGGGGACAGCGGCACAAGAAGGAGCCATAGGTGTTCACACATTCTCCATTATGTTCACAAGGCGATGGACCTGAGGACAATGGATGAGGACAGTATCAGATAGACGGCTGCTACAACATGGAGGAACCTGCGAGGCTGATGAAGAGTAACATCCTCACCTAGCTCACATTCATTGAGATCCTCATAACAGGTGGGTCCGGTGTAGCCCGCCTGGCACCTACAGAACACCCTGTGAGACGAGGGGTGGGTGTCACAGGTGGCATTTGGATGACACTGATTTTTTAGACAACCGTCCTCCATGTGGCACAGAAGACCTAGAACACGGAAAGGAGCGAGAAGAAGATTCATTCAAGATACCGGGAACATTTATAATAAAGTCCAGGATGGTTCTGGACTTCTCCTCCCAAATTTCAGTGGTTTTCCCCCAGAACCAGTGAGGTCCTTCTGCACCTATCCACCTATATTGCCCTGACAGCAGGTCACATGTGGCACTGGGGGTAAGTAGCATTTCTTATACTTTACATTCATTCTATTTATCAATATTAGGCTGCATTCACACGACCGTACGAAAACGGCACCGTAAAAATATAGAGCACGTCCTATTTTCTCACGTTCTTGTGGCCCCATTGAAGTCTATGGGAACTTACAAAATACGGGTGTCGCACGTTGTAGCCACCGCATGCTGCCGTATATACGTTCTGTATCTAGGAAGACCAGGAGCTATACGGATACGGTGCAATACGTGTGCATGCGGCTGAAAAACACCAAGTATATCGGGCTCTTACGGCACCAAAATAAAGAACTTTGGAGAAATCACAAGTTCGTGTGAATGAGGCTTTAATCTGATTCGTATGTCCACCTTTTCTCTAACAGAAGAAATAATTGTAGACATTTTAACAACCATTACTTTCACAAATGTGTTCTTCTGTTTAACCCTCGCAACATAAATATAAAACGGTGCATACAAGTCCAAGCTGTTATGGGAACATTTTACACCTCTGATACCAAGACTCAAGGAATCTATTTCCATAAATCCCATAGGTGTCACAAAACTATGGCCGGGTCCATCCAATAGATCCTGAAAGCCCTTCCCCTAGGTCAGACTATCTCCATCATCTGGTGCCATATGGATATTTCTCAGTATATTGAGGCAGATGACCCTGTATTATAGGAAATCTTCGGTATATCTGCCACTTGTACCATAACTAGGAGGCAGTTATCAGTATATCCATTCAGAAGAACTCACCGATCCTCCCTGGTGGGCACTGGCAGATGTACGTCCCCACCTGATCGATGCACGTGGACCCCTCCGCACACGTGGCCGTTGCACAATCATCAATGTTGTGCTCACAGTTGTCGCCGTCCCAGCCGTTGACGCACACACACTTGTATTGACCAGGTGTATTCTGACAGGTTCCCCCGTTCTTACAGATTCCTGGGGTCTGACATTCATCGATGTCTCGGGAACACAAGTTTCCTGGTACAAAGAAAGGCGAAGAGTAAATGAGACTATAACGGAGAGGACAGATATTGCTGAGGATCAGACAAGTCGTGTATAGAGATGGTCGTCTGGTGTGAAATGGATCTCATGAAAGCTTCTCCTGCACCTTTGGTCCTACTGGACATGTTATACGCTTGTTATACTTTTGTTACAATATCTACAGCTGCAATGGATCTGTCCAATGATGGACCCCAGTGGTTCCTGATGAATTCCATTGACCTATAATGGGGAATGTCTTCGTCGTGGTATCTATCTTTAGACGGTCAAAAACATTGTTTGAAATTATTTTAGTTCTGATTTTCTGCCAGTATATATTTATTATTACTGGTCCAGGTTACAATATACATAATCAGAGAACCGGAGGACAAACACGTGTGTAATGAAGATGCCGTGAACATAATGGAGCCAAATCCAACATCAGACCTCACCAGAAATGCCCAACCAGCTAATGATTATTGGAAGACTTTCACGTTATGTCATTTTTTAATTCTCTGGGACAATAATTTATCTCTATAATCGGTGCCCATCAGTGGCTTTCTAACTTCTTCCCAGTTCAGAAGAAATGAACACTTTGCCAAAGCAGGAGTCCATCTGTAAGTGGAGGTGAGTTGTTGGTGAAGTTCTGGTTCCTCGGACACCTCGTGTGTGGCCACATTAGGAGAATCAGAATGGTAGGAGCATGGAGTACTGAGGGGCTAGGACCTTACCTTCCCATCCTGGGGGGCATTTACAAGAATATTTTTCCAGTCCGTCCACACAGGTGCCTCCATGTTGACATTTGTGGTTGATGCAGTCATCAATGTTCTCCTCACACTGAGAACCCGTGTAGCCTAATAATGTACAAGACCAGCCCTTTACCAGTAATATCCAGCAAACATTTATTTTCCAGTGTGTCAAGATCATAGATAGTTCCTGGCCAAAAAGTCTGGCTTACATAGACATGGATGGGGCGCACACTTACCTGGAGGACATGCGCACTGGTACAAGTGTGGGTCTGTTTGATGGCACGTTCCTGAGTTATAGCAGCTGTGTAACGAGCACTTTCCCCGTCTCATCTCACAATTGATGCCATCGTACATGGCCGGGCACTCACACCTGAAGGAACCGTTCAGGTTCACACATTTTCCACCATTTCTGCAGGTTCCAGCTTCTTGACATTCATCCACGTCCTTCTCGCAAGCCTCTCCATCAAAGCCGAGCTGGCACTGGCACTCGAACCCTGGGGGCTTATTGACACACTTCCCATTGTTCATGCAGCGATTGGTGGTGCAATGGTCCAGGTCCATGCAGTTCTTCCCTAGAAGGAATCATAGAAATGATACAAAGCAGTTTTTGGGTTAATACGACGCATCAACGGCCGCATGAGCTCATCCAATTCATCTTAGTGAATTACAAGGGGATGGGTCAGGAACACATGCAGAGTTGTTGGCATCATACACTATTGTCTATTGTCTATTCTACTAAAAATGTCTTATTTCAAAAACGTTTTTATGGTGACCTTGGCAGAGAATAAGATGCACTTGATGATGATGATGATGATGATGATGGTGATTCCTGGTAGGTTGCTCCAGGTCTAGCATCTTGCTAAGGGAGGATATAAGTTGATGAGGAAGGAGTAGACTTGGTTTTATTAGATATTTTTAGATGCCTGAGACATCGGAGGCAAAGAATTTCTCAAACTCCCATTGTCATTAAAAAAAAAGAATCAATAAAAGTGAGACGGAATATCTGAGAGAGGTTTCATAGATGATGAGAAAATTCACTTCATAAAACCATTGTAGCGTTCCTGGAAGAAGAGGCGATCACTTCCGGATAACAGGACTGAGAGGATTGTACATTTACAGGAAGGTGGGGGGGGGGGCGATCTGCATTCAATGGTTATACAAAGGGAAAACGGAACTTCTCCTCCAAGGATCATCAGCTCAGGAAGACCATTATACATTTATACCGGAGGGGCCGGAGCGGCTTTATAAGGGCGGGAGAGTCATTATACTATGAAATATTTCATCAAAAACAATACAATTCCTATGTGACCGGGTCTTGTGTGGCTTCTAAAGAACAAGAATGGCCCCTAACACCAAGTGAGGGTCAACAATCAGCACCAAATCAGGTCGTCTTCTGCTGGACCTTTGTGGCCCGGGTATTTGTCGAGACTTGGGCCCGCTGGAAGATCCTCCATTTGGTTGCTTATTACTTTGCTTAGCCGGTCCAATTCTGCTAAAATATGTTTAAGATAATCTGGACCTCATAAAAGAACCGAACAATTAATTGTGTAAATAGTAACAGTTTTGTAATAATTTGCAGTGATTAGTCGTCTCACCTGTCCATCCCGGCCCACAGGTGCAGCGATACTCTGTGGCAGACAGCCGGGTGCATGTTCCTCCATTTTGGCAGATGAGTGGGAAGCAGGGGGGTCCGGGAAGCTGACACTGGTCACCTAGAAACCCTTCTGGACACCTGTAAGGAAGCACTAACTATACTGAGTGCCGACTTACTTATAGAGAGTATGTAGAAGGTTCTTCTTTAATACTCAAAATATCCCCTTCCTTGCCATATACAGACCTCAGACCCTGCCTGTATAGCGACAAGACCAGCGCCCCTGTATACCTGTGTATATAACTGTGGACATTTGAATATTTCCCCCATATGAAGTCAGCACTTCTTACTTTATTACTGCTTATACTTATTTATTGCCTTATTTTAGTGTTTTGTTATATACATTCTGTTTCGTAAGTTGGTAATTTTTCACAGCTGTAGTAGAAATTGTTTTGGAGAAGAAAAACAGACTTGTTTACCACAAAAGCAGACAGCCTGGAAAGTTGTTTACCACGAAAGCAGACAGCTTGCAGGTGCTGCCTGGAAAGTTTTTTACCACTTTACAAGCTTGCTGCCATAGAATATTATGGGGACTCAATGTAAATCTATGTGAGATTGTTTTGACATTGTTTGCACTGAAATTTATTTACTTCTCCTAATAGAAGGTTTGTAAAGAAAACTGTCTTGCAGTTGAGAAACAGAACTTGGAAAAGGAGACTCTGCTAGAAGGTAACCAGAAGAAGAAACTGATATGGGTATACTCAGCTATAGACCCCTAACAAGGGCACTGGACCCACACCCAGACTCTAGACCAAAACCGACAATTTACAGACCCCCCCACGGTCCATTTACAAACCCAAAGCTACTCAGAGCTGAGACCTGACATTGAGCTAAGGCCTCTCCCCAGTCTTGCTCATCCTTCTCCTGATGATCTGATGCCCCTTCATCTCATGGTGTTGTCTATGGTAATCTCAGGAAGAGTGGGAGGAGTTCAGTTTTTGGTAATCCGGAGAGGTCTCCAGACATCCGGGATATCCCCAATTTCCCATCATTCTCAAACATTCCGAATCAGGACAAATTTATTGTATAGAAAGTCATCTCTTCCATCCTCAGCTTCCACTTACCTGCAGTATTGGGTCCCGTTCAGTAGGGAGATTAATGTCCCTCCGTGGAGGCACGGATCTTGACCGTTCTTGTGCTGCAGAGCTGAAATGAGAGACAATAGTGTATTGTATAATTATACAATCTATAGGGATGGTCGGAATGTAAAAGCTTCTCCTTCTGTTCCAGGTTGTCCCCCCCGATAACGTCTGCTGCAGATACTGTCCTGCTGTTGTCGGGTGTTCGGCCATTGGGGTGCACATCACTGCTGAGGTCAGTAACCCAACATGAAAAGCTGCTGCAGTGTAAAGCACGGGGGATGAAGGACCTACAGACTATGAATTATCCCATTGTCTATTCTATGCACAGAAGGCGACTTTTCCGACCTCTAGACAATGTTTATATAACATGGCAGCACCACACACACCACATGACCCTCGGCAGACATACGGAGCTCTTTGGTTCCCCGTCATTGTCTCTCGCTCCGGATGTGGACGCGTTGCCAGCGACATTTGACAATTGTTTTTGCTTCCTATTCTGGCAGCCAAATCTGCAAACTATTTTATGCATAAGAAATATTCAGGGATCAGTCTCCTGTATGTAGGTTATGGGCGGAAGGTTGTGAGTATAGTAATACAGGTATATATCCTGTACACGCAGTAGATACAGTATACAGTATATATACCCCACTGCTGCCAATACACATTACTGCACAGTCTTCTGATCCCACCAATTTTAGATTCTCCCGACTATCCATTGTACATGGCATCCTCCATCTCCCCAGTAGCGGTGCAGTACATCTCCCTATACTAGACAAGCAGATACCTGGGCAATAGCTATACGATGCTCCTCCAATACATACATGTATATTATGTACATACATCAGATCGTCCAGAACTTGGTAGGTGCCATATTGAAGGACTAAATGAGAAATGTGATGCAAATTGTCATAGTAGATTATGGGCGGAAGGTTGTGAGTATAGTAATACAGGTATATATCCTGTACATGCAGTAGATACAGTATACAGTATATATACCCCACTGCTGCCAATACACATTACTGCACAGTCTTCTGATCCCATCAATTTTAGGTTCCCGACTATCCATTGTATATGGCACCCTCCATCTCCCCAGTAGCGGTGCAGTACATCTCCCTATACTAGACAAGCAGTAGCATGAGCTCTACGAGGCTCTTCCAATACATACATGTATATTATGTACATACATCAGATCGTCCAGAACTTGGTAGGTTCTATATTGAAGGATAATGAGAAATGTGATGCAAATTGTCATAGTAGATTATGGGCGGAAGGTTGTGAGTATAGTAATACAGGTATATATCCTGTACATGCAGTAGATACAGTATACAGATATCTACCCCACTGCTGCCAATAACATTACTGCACAGTCTTCTGATCCCATCAATTTTAGGATTTCCCGACTATCCATTGTATATGGCACCCTCCATCTCCCCAGTAGCGGTGCAGTACATCTCCCTATACTAGACAAGCAGTAGCAATAGCTATACGAGGCTCCTCCAATACATACATGTATATTATGTACATACATCAGATCGTCCAGAACTTGGTAGGTGCCATATTGAAGGACTAAATGAGAAATGTGATGCAAATTGTCATAGGACAGTCACAGTCTACCCGGATGAACTAGTACATACACATTGCCCAGCACAGTACCAGAGACCCTCCATGGGCCCGGGCGCTGACATAGACTAATGGACCATCCTAAAGAAACCCAGGTGGAGGGGACCGGATCCATCATTTGCCAATACTTAACAGACAGGGTTATAAAATAGTAGGTCACGTTCATGATGCATCCTACATGGTCAACCACAAACCCTGCATAGATGTAGGGTGGACCCCAGATACCCCAGGACTATCCTGGACATATAGACACATAATATTATGGTAATTCAGTGGAAGTAGTGGACCCCCTAAGGTTCTGGCCACATCTGCACTGGCGGAGCCATTAGGAGCTTCTCTTATACAGTCCAGGGCTAGTCATTGGGGTCGTTGTAGATGTCAGCGGAGCCCAGATAACCCCAAGATGACCTGGACCTAATAATACGTCATTAGAGATGAGCGAACATGCTCGTCCGAGCTTGATGCTCGGTCGAGCATTAGGGTACTCGAAACTGCTCGTTGCTCGGACGAATACTTTGCCCGCTCGAGAAAATGGCAGCTCCCGCCGTTTTGCTTTTTGGCGGCCAGAAACAGAGCCAATCACAAGCCAGGAGACTCTGCACTCCACCCAGCATGACGTGGTACCCTTACACGTCGATAGCAGTGGTTGGCTGGCCAGATCAGGTGACCCTGGGAGAGACTAGCCGCTGGCCGCGCTGCTCGGATCATTCTGTCTCTGGATGCCGCTAGGGAGAGAGCTGCTGCTGGTCAGGGAAAGCGTTAGGGTGTTCTATTAGCTTACTGTTAGGCAGGAGTGATTCTCCAAGAACCCAACAGCCCTTCTTAGGGCTACAATAACGTTCTACTTTTTTTATTTTAATTTGCATCTTTTACCATTTTGTGAGGAATTAGCAGGGGGACTTGCTACCGTTGTGTTTAGCTCTTAGTGGCACACATATCCATAGCAAAGACCGAAGTGGACACAGATGGTCAGTGGCGATGCCGCCATCATCAGCCTCACCATCCCGCTGCTTGGCCTGTTGAAAAACTCTCTGGTCAGCATGAAGTCGGAAGCTTTGCGCTCGTCACAAGAGACAGGGGAAGAATATTCCCTTGTTGATAGCCAAAGCACCCTGAGGTCTGTTTCTCAGCGCATATCGGAGGAGGTGGAGGTGGAGGAGGACTAAAGATACGCAGGGGTCCTATAGCTATACAGGGGTCCTAAAGATACACAGAACCCTCAAGATACACAGGGGTCCTTATAGATACACAGAGGTCCTATAGATATATAGAGGTCCTATAGATACACAGAACCCTATAGCTATATGCAACACCCCTGCCAATAGGTAGATTCTGCCTGGATAGGCAAGGGTTAACATTGTTTAATGTGTTTCATCCAATGCTGTTCCACTATTGTAACTGGAGTGTGATTGGAGGAGATCACCAGACCAGGGAGTAACTAAACCCTTGGTCAGGGGAAGAGTTAGTTTTTAGTCAGAGCTCAGGGAGAGTTCCAGAAATTTCAGAGGAAGCAGATCTCTCAGGCCTCAGCTCTCACCACAGGAGAAGCTCCTGGGCCTCAGCTCTCACCCCAGGAGAAGCTCCTGGGCCTCAGCTCTCACCCCAGGAGAAGCTCCTAGGCCTCAGCTCTCACCCCAGGAGAAGCTCCTAGGCCTCAGCTCTCACCACAGGAGAAGCTCCTAGGCCTCAGCTCTCACCACAGGAGAAGCTCCTAGGCCTCAGCTCTCACCCCAGGAGAAGCTCCTAGGCCTCAGCTCTCACCCCAGGAGAAGAGAAGGTCCTGGGCCCTCAGTCCACGAAGCTCTCACCCCAGAGAAGAGCTCTGGGCCTCAGCTCTCACCCCGGAGAAGCTCCTGGCCTCAGCTCTCACCCCAGGAGAAGCTCCTGGCTCAGCGCCACCCCCAGGAGAAGGTCCCGGGCCTCAGCTCTACCCCAGGAAGCTCCGGGCTCAGCTCTCACCACAAGAGAGAAGCTCCTGGGCCTCAGCTCCTCACCCCAGGGAGAAGCCCTGGGCCTCAGCTCTCACCCCAGGAGAACTCGGGCCTCGCTCTCACCCAGAGTAAGCTCCTGGGCCTCAGCTCACCCCAGGAGAAGCTCCTGGGCCTCAGCTCTCACCCATGAGAAGCTCCTGGCCTCAGCTCTCACCCCAGGAGAAGCGTCCTGGGCCTCAGCTCTCACCCCAGGAGAAGCTCTGGGCCTCAGCTCTCACCCCAGAGAAGCTCCTGGGCCTCGCATCCACCCCAGGAGAAGCTCTGGCCTCAGCTCTCACCCCAGGAAGGTCCTGGGCCTCAGCTATCACCCCAGGAAGAGTCCTGGTCCTCAGCTCTCACCCAGCGAGCTATGGGACTCGCTCTCACCCCAGGCGAAGACTCCTGGGCCTCAGCTTTCACCACAGGAGAAGTCGGGCCTCAGCTCTCACCCCAGGAGAAGCTCCTGGGCCTCAGCTCTCAACCCCAGGAGAAGTCCTGGCATCAGCTCTCACCAGGAGAAGCTCCTGGGCCTCAGCTCTCACCCCAGGAGAAGCTCCTGGGCCTCAGCTCACCCCAGGAGAAGACTCCTGGCCTAGCTTCACCCCAGGAGAAAGCTCCTGGGCCTCAGCTCTCACCCCAGGAGAAGCTCCTGGGCCTCAGTCTCCACCCCAGGAGAAGCTCCTGGCCTCAGCTCTCACCCCAGGAGAAGCTCCTCAGCGCATCAGCTCTCCAGCAAGGAGAAGCTCCTGGCTCAGCTCTCACCCCAGAGAAGCTCCTGGCTCAGCTCTCACACAGGAGAAGCTCACCTAGGCCTCAGCTCTCACCCCAGGAGAAGCTCCTAGGCCTCAGCTCTCACCCCAGAGAAGCTCCTAGGGCCTCATCTCTAAAACCCAGGAGAAGCTCGAGGCTCGCTTCCCCAGAGACCCTAGGCCGCAGCTCTACCCCAGGAGAAGCCTAGGGCTCAGCTCTCACCCAGGAGAAGTCCTAGGCCTCAGCTCTCACCCCAGGAAGAAGCTCTAGGCCTCAGCTCTCACCCCAGGATGAAGGCTCCGAGAGCTATCAGCTCTCACCCCAGAGAGAAGCTCCAGGCCTCAGCTCTCACCACAGGAGGAAGAAATGCTAGGCCTCAGTATCACCCCAGGAGAGAAGCTCCTAGGCACTCACTCTCACCACGAGAAGCTTCCTACCTCAGCTCTCAACCACAGGAGAAAGCTCACTAGGCCTCAGCTCTCACCCAGGAGAGAGCTCCTAGGCTCAGCTCTCACCCAGGGAGAGAAGCTCCTAGCCTCCGTATCCCCAGAGAAGCTTCTAGACCTCACCTCACCACAGGAGAAGCTCCTAGGCCTCAGCTCTCACCCAGGAGAGAAGCCCTAGGCCTCAGCTATCCACCAGGAGAAGCTCTAGGCCTCAGCTCTCACCAGGAGAAGCTCCTAGGCCTCAGCTCTCACCCCCAGGAGAAAGCTGAGAGGCCTCACGCTATCTCCACCCAGGAGAAGGCTCCTAGGCCTCAGACCTCTCACCACAGGAGAAGCGCATAGGCCTCAGCATCTCACCACAGGAGGAGAAGCTCCTAAGGCCTCAGCTCTCACCACAGGAGAAGCTCCTAGGCCTCAGCTATCAACCGGACACAGAGTGACACAGGACAAAACAGGACAAAGCTGCAGCTTCCAGCATTGGATACAGCTCCATCCCCCGCCTGCCCTGCTCCAGGCTACTGACCCAACTCCTGAGGTTCCTCTCCAAGAAGATAGTCAGTAATCTAATCTTAGAATCGTAAACCACCACAGGTTCCCATCCATTTCCCCGGGACATATTTTACAGACACTCAGGGGTTGCCCCGGGGGAGAACCAGTACCTCAGCCTCCCTCCATATTTCTTGCAACCCACCTCTAGGAGAGCTGCCAGGTCCTATAGATATTCAGAACCCTAAGCTATACAGAGGTGCTAATAGCTCACAGCGGGCTTATCAGCTACACAGGGGTCCTATAAGATATACTAGAACCCTATGTACCCATCCCGGAGCAGTGGGAAGTGTACAATAAAATGACAAAAATTGTAACTGTATAACATGATAACTCGTCCTAAAGTCCAGGCCCTTCCCTCCATGTGCACAGCGTTCCGTCCCTGGCGGCTTGATCCACGATCAGCCGCTTGTATACGAGACTTCATAGCCTCCAGGATGTGACGGGTAAATATAACGTGATATATTCTATAAGAGACGCCTCTCTGCACCTGAGACGCCGAGCGAAGCGACACATTTATGGAGCGATCGAGAACATTTTCAGGAAGTTTTTTCCACATACGTAACAAAAGAGGGCGTGTCCTAGTAACGGGGGGCGGTTCTGTCCTATGTAGGTAGGGGCGTGGCCACACACAAAAAACCCCGCAATATTCAGGCGCAAACCGATGCCTACAAGACGAGGTCGCCATCTTCTCTGCACCAGATCCATCAGCATCCGACGCCGGGGAGGGGAATCCGTCTACCGAACATTGGGGGTCATTTACTAAGGGTCTCGCGAACGTGTTTCCGTCGGGTTACCAAAATTTACCATTTGCCACAGATTTTCCGGAATTGCCCCCGGTGATTTTGGCGCACGCGATTGGTGTGGCGCAATAGGCGCCCGTATGTATGCCAACGGAAATCGGGGGGTGTGGCCGTGAGAAAACCCGCCAAATTTGGAAAAAACCGGCGCATAAAAAAAAAAAATAAAGTGTCGCTGGACACCTGGTGGACGGCGGAGGGGAACAACTGCCGTTAGTGAATCGACGGAAGACCCGAATCACAGACGCAGCAGAGAAGGCGCCGCTGTATCGCGACAGGACCGGGTAAGTAAAATCGCCCCAATGTGCTTCACTTTGGATGCGCAGTTTTGTTTGTTTTTTAGCCACGCCCCCTTGTACATAAAAGAAGGAAACCATTAAAGGAACCTGTGTTTATAGCATCTCCCAGTCTGACACTGCTCTTTGCTCTGTGCTCTGCACTGCGCGGCTTCTATTTATAGTGCTGCAGGGACGGAGCCGCTCCTAGTCTAGTTGATGTAATGGATACGTGAGTGAGCGGCTGAACACTCAGAGGTCTCCATCCCCCATCAGAAAGCTGCAGCTGCACATCCCCTCCCTCCTAACAATATACCCCAAGGAAACAAGAGCTTTACAGTCATGAGGATGAGGGGGGACACAAGAGCTACAGTCTATGAGGATGAGGGGGGAGGACACAAGAGGCTTACAGTCTAGAGGATCAGAGGGGGGGACACAAGAGCTTACAGTCTATGAGGATTGAGGGGAGGGACACAAGAGATTACAGTCTATGAGGATGAGGGGGAGGAAACAAGAGCTACAGTTATGAGGATGAGGGGAGGACACAAGAGCTTACAGTCTCTATAGGAATAGCGGAGGAACAAGAGCTTACAGTCTATGGTGAAGGGGGGACACAAGAGCTTACAGTCTATGGATGAGGGGGGGAGGACACAGAGCTTACAGTCTATGAGGATGAGGGGGGACACAAGAGCTTACAGTCTATAAGGATGAGGGAGGACACAAGAGCTTACAGTCTATGAGGATGAGCGCGGAGGGACACAAGAGCTTACAGTCTATGAGGAGAGGGGGGACACAAGAGCTTACAGTCTAGGAGGATGAGGGGGGACACAAGGCTTACAGTATTATGAGAGGAGGTAGGTGACACAAAAGCTTACAGTATATGAGGATGGGGGGGGTGGGTGACAAAGGAGTACAGTCTATGAGGATGAGGGGAGGACACAAGAGCTACAGTCTATGAGGATGAGGGGGTGACACAAGAGCTTACAGTTCTATGAGGATGAGGGGGGATGACACAAGAGCTACAGGTCTCTGAGGATGAGGGGAGGACACAAAGCTTACAGTCTATGAGGATGAGGAGGGTTGACACAAGAGCTTAAGTTATATGAGGATGAGGGGGGACACAGAGCTTACAGTCTATGAGGATGAGGGTGACACAAGGCTTACAGTCTATGAGGATGAGGGGAGGACCCAAGAGCTTAACAGTCTATGAGGATGAGGGGTGACACAAGAGCTTACAGTCTATGGGAGGAGGGGGGTGGGGGGTGACACAAGAGCTCAGTCTATGAGGATGAGGGAGGCACACAGGAGCTTACAGTCTTGAGGATGAGGTGGTGACACAAGGAGCTACAGTCTATGAGGATTGAGGGAGACACAAGGCTTACAGTCTAGAGGATGAGGGAGGGACACAAGAGGTTACAGTCTATGAGGATGAGGGAGAGGGACAGAGAGCCTACCGTCTATGAAGGAGAGGGAGGACACAAGAGCTTACAGTCTATGAGGATGAGTGGGAGACACAAGAGCTTACATTCTATGAGGATGAGGGGGGACACAAGAGCTTACAGTCTATGAGGATGAGGGGAGGACACATGAGCTTACAGTCTATGAGGATGAGGAGGACACAAGAGCTTACAATCTATGAGGATGAGGGGGGACACAAGACCTTACAGTCTATGAGGATGAGGAGGACACAAGAGCTTACAGTCTATGAGGATGAGGGTTGTGGACACAAGAGCTTACAGGCTATGAGGGATGAGGAGGGGGACACAAAGAGACTTACAGTCTATGAGGATGAGGAGGAGGACACAAAGAGCTTACAGTCTATGAGGATGAGGGGGAACGGGAAACACAAGAGCTTACAGCCTATGAGGATGGGGGGTGGTAACACAGAGCTTTACAGTCTATAAGATGATGGGGGAGGACACAAGAGCTTACAGTCTATGAGTGATGAGGAGGAGTTGACAAAAGTGATTACCAGTCTATGAGGATGAGGGGGGGACACAAGAGCTTACAGTCTTGATGGGGACACAAGAGCTTCACGTCTATAAGAGGGAGGACACAAGAGCTATAGTCTAGGAGGATGGGGGGGGGTGACACAAGCTACAGTCTATGAGGATGAGGGGTGGGGTGACACAAGAGTTACAGTCGTATGAGGGGGACACAAGAGCTTATAGTCTATGAGGGGGCAACAAGCAGCTACTTACAGTATATGAGGATGAGGGGGGGAGGACACAAGCGACTAAAGGACTATGAGGGATGAGGGGGGGCACCAAGCATACAGTCTTGAGGATGAGGGGTTGACACAAGAGCTACAGTCTTGGATGGGAGGACAAGAGGCTAAGTTATGAGGAAGGGAGGACACAGAGCACGTCTGAGGGATGAGGAGGCACAAGGGTTCTACAGTCTATGAGGATGAGGGGGGTGGTGAAACAAAGCTTACAGTCTATGAGGATGAGGGGGCACAAGAGCTTACAGTCTAGAGGATGAGGGGGGGGGAACAAGCATAACAGTTATGAGGATGAGGGGGTGACACAAGCATAACAGTCTATGAGGATGAGGGGGTGACCAAGAGCTACAGTATGACGTGGTGCGAACCATGGCACTGGTTGCCAGAGGCGGGCACTCGTCGCTCTCCTCGTGGGCACCTGGGCCATCACCCCACATGAAGTTCACCAGACAGGACTCAAAGAATCTTCCTATAGAATCTTCCTACAATGATAGGCAAAATTTGCCCTCCTCCTTTCAACTGCGTTGGTGTCCTAGGAGGCTGAACGATTGAAAGTGTCAAAGAACAGGAGAAATAACATTACTGCTAAATTGCTGCGTGGCACTTTGCAATAAATAAGGGCTTTTGGTTGAAGTTTGGCACTCGGGCTCTAAACAGGGTTCGCCATCATGGTCCTATGAGGATGGGGAGGGAGGACACAAGAAAGCTTTACAGTCTATGAGGATGAGGGGGAGGACCAAGAGCTTACAGTCTATGAGGTGAGGGGTGGGTGACACAAGAGCGTTCGCAGTTCTAGGGATGAGGAGTGCTGCACAACGCTTAACAGTCTTGAGGTATGAGGATGAGGGGGGGTGGTGACACAAGCACTAACAGTCTATGTAGGATGAGGGGGTGAGGTTGACACAAGAGCTTACAGTCTATGAGGGGACACACAAGAGCTTACAGTCTATGAGGGGGACACAAAGCTTACAGTTATGAGGATGAGGGGGGTGACAAAACACTAACAGTCTTGAGGATGAGGGGAGACACAAGGATTACAGTCTATGAGGATGAGGGGACACAAGTGCTACAGTCTATGAGGATGAGGGGGACACAAGTGCTTACGTATAGAGGTGAGGAGGTGACACAAGAGCTTACAGTCTATGAGGTGAGGGGCAGAAAAGGTTATAGTCTATGAGGTAGGAGGAACAAGAGCTACAGCTATGGAGGATGGAGGGGGGGGGGGGGGACAAAGAGCTACAGTCAATGAGGATGAGGGGGGGGGACACAAGAGCTTACAGTTATGAGGGATGAGGAGGAGAACAAGAGCTTACAGTCTATCGAGGATGAGGGGGGACACAAGAGCTACAGTCTATGAGGTGGGGAGGACACAAGATTAGAGTCTATGGGAGAGGGCGAGTGACAAGACTTACAGTCTATGAGGAGAGGGGAGGGACACAGAGCTTACAGTCTATGAGGATGAGGGGGGAGGTGACACAAGAGCTACAGTTATGGGATGAGGGGAGACACAAGAGGTTACAGTCTATGGGATGAGGGGAGGACACAAGGCTTACAGTCTATGAGGATGAGGAGGAGGACACAAGAGCTTACAGTCTATGAGGAGAGAGGGGTGACACAAGAGCTACAGTATAGGAGGATAAGGGTGGTGACAAAGGAGCTTACAGTCTGATGAGGATGAGGGGGTGACCAAGAGCTTACAGTCTATGAGGGATAAGGGGGTGACCAAAAGGCTTACAGTCTATGGGATGAGGGGGTGACAAGAGCTTACGTATATGAGGATTGACTGGGGGTGACACAGCTGCTACAGTCTATGAGGATGAGGGGAGGACACAAGAGCTACAGTATATGAGATGAGGGGGTGCACAAGAGCTTACAGTCATGAGGATAAGGGGGACAAAGAGAGCTTACAGTCTATGAGGAGAGGGGGGTGGTGACACAAGACTTACAGTCTAGGGATGAGGGGACACAAGCAACAGCTATGAGGAGAGGGGGTGACACCAAGAGCTTACGAATATGAGGATGAGGGGGGGACACAGAAGAGCCTACAGTCCATGAGGATGGGGGGGGGACACAAGAGCTTACGGTCTATGAGGATGAGGAGGGACACAAGGCTTACAGTCTATGAGGATGAGGGGGATGAACAAGAGCTTACAGTCTATTAGAATGAGGGGGTGACACAACGAGCTTCAGTCTATGAGGATGAGGGGGGGACACACGAGCTTACAGTCATGGGATGGGGGGGAGGGAGGGGGGGGGAACACGAGCTTACAGTCTATGAGGATGAGGGGGGACAAAGAGCTTACAGCATGAGGATGAAGGGGGTGGACACAAGAGCTTACAGTCTATGAGATGAGGAGGACACAAGAGCTTACAGTCGAGGAAGAGGGGTGGGGTGACACAAGAGCTTACAGTCTATGGGGTGAGGGGGACACAGAGCATACAGTCTATGAGGGATGAGGGGGGGAGAACAGAGCTTACAGGACTATGAGGATGAGGGGGGGGACACAAAGAGGCTTACAGTCTATGAGGATGGGGCGGGGTGCACCAAGAGCTACAGTCTATGAGGATGAGGAGGGGAAAACACAAGAGGCTTCAGTCTCATGGGATGAGGGTGGTGACACAAGAGCTTACAGTCGAGGAATGAGGGGGGGCTGCACAAGCAGCTTACAGTCTATGAAGATGAGGGGAGGGGCACAAAGAGCTTACAGTCTATGAGGATGAGTTGGGGTGGGTGACACCAAGAGCTTACAGTCTATGAAGATGAGGGGGGACACAAGAGCTTACAGTCTAGAGATGAGGGGAGGAACGAGAGCTTACAGCCATGAGGATGAGGGGAGGACACAGAGCTTACAGTTATGAGGATGAGGGGGGGACAAAGAGCTTACAAGTTGAGGATGAGGGGTGACACAAGAGCTTACAGTCTTTTGAGGATGAGGATGGCACAAGAGCTTACAGTTATGAGGGTCACATACAATATGTGATTGTCACTTCCCTTATAGGGATTTCCCACTACAATCACTTATCCCTGATCCCAAGAACTGATGTCGGGCCTTGCACTTATTACGACTTCCTTATTCTAATGGTTACCAGCGAAACTTTTACCAGGGACACGCCCCTCAGTCACACCAGGAAAGCGGGTGACAGCCTTGGGGGAGCTCTGAACATCCACTGACGGCAATGAGAAATTTAGATTTTCAATCATATTTTTTGTCCCTGATCCTCCTGTCTCTCGGCTCCTTCTGTGTGATGACTTCTCCGTCACTGGATTATGGCAAATCTGCTGGATGCTATTCTGGACAGGCGCGATGCTCTGCAGCTGTTCTGCTCTTTCCTGTCCGCACTTCCCATACATTCCCTCTCCAGCCAATCTCCATCATCGGGAAACGTACGTGCACCTGCGCACAGTGCGGGGGAGGGGGAGTTGTACTGTGCAGCGATATCAGGTGCACAGGTGGGAAGTTGTCTGTACGTGCAGTGATATATCAGGTGCACAGTGGAAGTGTACTGTGCAGTGTGATATCAGGTGCACAGTGTGAGAAGTTGTACTGTGCAGGATATACCAGGTGCACAGTGTGAGAGTTTGTACTGGCAGCGATATACAGGTGCACAGTGTGAGAAGTTTTGACTGTGCAGTGGTGATATCAGGTGACAGTGTGAGAAGTTGTACTGTGCAGGATATAAGGTTGCACAGGGTGAGAAGTTGTACTGTGCAGTTATATCAGGTGCACGTGTGGAGTAGAGTTGTACTGTGCAGTGATATACCAGGTGCACAGTGTGAGAAGTTGTACTGTGCAGTGTGATATCAGGTGCACAGTGTGAGAAGTTGTACTGTGCAGTGTGATATCAGGTGCACAGTGTGGGAAGTTGTACTGTGCAGTGTGATATCAGGTGCACAGTGTGAGAAGTTGTACTGTGCAGTGAGATCAGGTGCACAGTGTGGGAAGTTTGTACTGTGCGAGAGATATCAGGTGCACAGGTGAGAAGTTGTACTGTGCAGTGGTGATATCAGGTTGCACATGTGGGAAGTTGAAGTGTACTGTGCAGTGTGATATTGGTGCAACAGTGGGGGAAGTTGTTTGTACTTCAGTGATATATACAGGTGCACAGTGTGGGAAGTTTGTACTGTGCAGAGATATCAGGTGCACAGTGTGAGAAGTTGTATGTGCGTGATACAGGTGCACAGTGTGAGAAGTTGTACTGTGCGTGTGATATCAGGTGCACAGTGTGGAAGTTTGTACTGTGCAGTGATAACCAGGTGCACAGTGTGGAGAAGTTTGTACTGTGCAGCGATATACCAGGTGCACAGTGTGAGAAGTGTACTGTGCAGTGTGATATCAGGTGCACAGTGTGAGAAGTGTTCGTCAGTGACAGGTGCAGTGGAGAGTGTACTGTGCAGGTGATATCAGGTGCACAGTGTGAGAAGTTGTTACTGTGCAGTGATATACAGGTGCACAGTGTGAGAAGGTGTACTGTGCAGTGTGATATCAGGTGCACAGGTGTGAGAAAGTGTTACTGTGCAGTGTGATATCAGGTGCCCAGTGTGGGAAGTTGTACTGTGCAGTTGTGATATCAGGTGCACTGGTGAGAAGTTGTAGGCAGTGTGATATCAGGTGCACAGTGTGAGATGTGAGAAGTTGTACTGTGCAGTGTATATCAGGTGCAACAGTGTGGGAAGTTGTAATGTGCAGAGATATCAGGTGCACAGTGTGAGAAGTTGTACTGGCAGTGATATACAGGTGCACAGTGGGAAGTTGTACGTGCAGGATATCAGGTGCACAGTGTGAGAAGTTGTACTGTGCAGTGATGATACCAGGGCACACAGTGTGAGAAGTTGTAAGTCAGTGTGATATTCAGGGGACAGTTGTGAGAGTTGTACTGTGCAGTGTGATATCAGGTGCACAGTGTGAAGTTGTACTGTGCAGTGATTACAGGTGAACAGTGTGAGAAGTTGTAGTGTGCAGTGTGATATACCAGGTGCACAGGTGGAGAAGTTGTACTGTGCAGTGTGATATCAGGTGCACAGTGTGAGAAGTTTGTACTGTGCAGGTATATCAGGTGTACACAGTTGAGAGGGTACTGTGCAGTGATATCAGGTGCACAGGTGTGAGAAGTTGTACTGTGCAGTGTGAATACCAGGTGCACAGTGTGAAAGAAGTTGTACTGTGCAGTGTGATATCAGGTGACAGTGTGGGAAGTTGTAATGTGCAGGGATATTAGGTGCACAGTGTGGGAAGTTGTACTGTGCAGTGTGATATCAGGTGCACCGGTGAGACGTGTGTACTGGCAGTGTGATATCAGGTGCACAGTGTGGGAAGTTGTACTGTGCAGTGTGATATCAGGTGCACAGTGTGAGAAGTTGTACTGTGCAGCGATATACCAGGTGCACAGTGTGAGAAGTTGTACTGTGCAGTGTGATATCAGGTGCACAGTGTGAGAAGTTGTACTGTGCAGTGATATCAGGTGCACAGTGTGGGAAGTTGTACTGTGCAGTGATATCAGGTGCACAGTGTGGGAAGTTGTATGTGCAGTGATATCAGGTGCACAGTGTGGGAGTTGTACTGTGCAGAGATATCAGGTGCACAGTGTGAGAAGTTTTTACTGGCAGTGATATACCAGGTGCACAGTGTGAGAAGTTTACTGTGCAGTGTGATATCAGGTGCACAGTGTGAGAAGTTGTACTGTGCAGTGATACAGGTGCACAGTGTGAGAAGTTGTACTGGCAGTGAATCAGGTGACAGTGTGGGAAGTTGTACTGTTGCAGTGTGATATCAGGTGCACAGTGTGGGAAGTTGTACTGTGCAGAGATATCAGGTGCACAGTGTGAGCTTGTCTGTGCAGGATTACAGGTGCACAGTGTTAAAGTTTTGATGCAGTCAGTGTGATATCAGGGCACAGTGTGAGAAGTTGTATGGCAGGATATCAGGGCACAGTGTGAGAAGTTGTACGGTGCAGTGAATCATGTGCACAGTGTGGGAAGTGTGTACTGTGCAGTGTGATATCAGGTGCACAGTGTGGGAAGTGTACTGTGCAGAGATATCAGGTGCACAGTGTGAGAAGTTGTACTGTGCAGTGATATACCAGGTGCACAGTGTGAAGTTGTACTGTGCAGTGTGATATCAGGTGCACAGTGCGCACTGGTACCAAGTCCGGATAATGGGGATTTGGCGGAGGGGGATGCTGTGCATGATACTAACCCGGACTATGGGGATTTGGCGGAGGGGGGATGCTGTGCACTGATTACAACCCCAGAGTATGGGGATTTGGCGGAGGGGATGCTGTGCATGATACTACCCGGATTCTGGGGATTTGTCGGAGGGGATTGCTCTGCACTGGTACTAACCCCGGAGTATGGGGATTTGGCGGAGGGGATGGTGTGCACTGGTACCAAACCCGGATTATGGGGATTTGGCGGAGGGGGATGCTCTGCACTGATACTAACCCCGGATTATGGGAATTTGGCGGAGGGGATGGTGTGCACTGGTACCAAACCCGGAGATATGGGGATTTGGCGGAGGGGGATGCTGTGCACTGATACTAACCCCGGACTATGGGGATTTGGCGGAGGGGATGCTGTGCACTGGTACTAACCCCGGATTATGGGAATTTGGCGGAGGGGATGCTGTGCCGACCTCTGCACCCCCTGAAGCTTTGACCACAGAACTTTTGTGCAGATCTTATTTTTTCCTACATTTCTGCTTTGTTCTCCGCATCTCTAGAAGACGTTTCAGCCTTTCTTCCTCCATCTCCTGAGCACATCCATGTTCTGCTAATCCTGACCCGTCACCTCCACATCCTGCTACTTGTTTTCCTTTGCCATCGCTATTCCTACTTTGTCAATGCCGCCCCCCCCCCCAAAATTTCCAGAACAAGCCCCCTACTAATATCACAGATAAGCAGCCATGACTACAACCCCCGCGCTCTGCCCACCATCCGCCAGGTCTTACCTCTGCAAATGCCCAAAACCGATAGGGTCAAGAGTGTCCAGAAGGCGCCCATCACAGCGCAACATATATCCCCCGGCAGGAAAGTTCTCACCAAGTTATGGACATGTCGCTGCGTCTCCAGCTCCACACAGCTCCTTCCCCATCATACAATGAGGTCAGATGCAGGAAAGTGCCCCCCCATCCTATATCATTATAGGACAAACTGCACCCTGGTAACTTCCTGACTGCAGACAATAGGGAGAGCCTGAGAACCGAGGCGGCAGGAGGGGGTGGGGTGCGAGGGGAAATATTACTCTACTCCATGGCTCATATATTGGAGGAAGCTCTTAGCTCCAGCATAATAGCACAGAAATACTCCTACTCTACAAGGTCCTCCCCCAGGGCACCGAGCCAGCGACCCCTTCCCATAACTCACATCCAAGTAATCGCTCAATGTCCTAGTGAGACGTCAAGTATCTCAAGGATCCTTCATCAAAAATGGCTTCAATATATGAATATCAAGAGGGCGGCTGCTGTCAGACTCCCGAAAATCTTATACTGATAACCAAGCCCAAGTGTAGGACTTCAATATCTTTCATCCTGAAAATCCCTATAGTGGTGCTAATCCCACCAATCTGATGTGTATGAAACGTCCAGTCAAATGTTCAATCGGCGAGAAGTAGAGATGAGCGGACCCGAGGTGTAGATTCAGGTATCGGGCGTGTTATCTGGACCCAGACATATTACCCCCCTATCTATGGCTATGATTGGCCGAGGGGGGGGGGGGGATACCGGGGCCAATCATAGACATAACTAGTTGTCCGGGTCGGGAGGACCATCCCATTCTCCGAAGCTTCACTTTGGGTTCGCCTTTTGCTCCTCCTTCCCCACATGAATGCTCTGCTGCAGCGAGAAGAAGTTTCTGAGAATTGGGGAAATCGCTTTTGATTTTCCCTAAAAATTCTGAAAATAAATGAACAGAACTAATGGGCAATTATAACATCTGAGGGCCAATTATCCTCTGTTCACACCTGGGATTAGAGGGGACCCCAGATTCTGGTGCACATCCCCTCTTACGGCCGGCACACGTCTCACAGAAGTAAATGGGGAGGTCTCCATTCGGTGTGGGGCGCTCCAGGCGACTCCTTCTCCCAATCATGTGAAGTCTCAGCCGTTGGACCCCTCAATCCGACAATTTTAAGCAGAAATAAAACCATTTTTATGTGAATGCCGAGTTTATTTCAGTACAAAACATAGTGACAAGTCCGATCATTGAAGATCCTTGACTCTCTGCTCGAGGTCCTCCACCATACTGGCCAGGAGAGCCGGGTCCTTGTAGAAGAGGACGTAGAGCTTCCGCCCCTGAGCCCAGCACGACGTCTGCAGAAGATTCTTCTTATGCTCCAGCTCCCGTAAAAAATCCAGAAACCAGTAGTTAAACTGGGAAACGTTGGAAAAGAGCGTCTCTAGGGTCAATGTGAGGTTCTATGGGAGAAAAAAAAAACACATGAGAATAAAAAACTCAATGTGGAAACAGAAGCGGCTGACAGAGTCATCACCCATGGAGACAAGATGGACGACTTTATGATTTTGAGACAATTTTTTTGAAAACAAACATTTTCTTGAAAGCCAAAGATTCTTTCTTCGCTTCCATGAAAAGGTTTTCTTGAATGCGTTTCATGGTTTTCCCAGGATTGCAAAATCCCTCCCAGGAAACAGATGCAAATAAGGGACTCACTAGGACGCAAGTTGAATGCTAAAAACAGAATAAAGTGATTGAAAACCTTATATTTACCCCAAAACGATGGTACAAGTTTTATGACAACTCCTACCACAAAAAACAAGCCCTCAGGCACCTCCATGACACACAGGAAGCAAACCTAGTGCACAGTGGCCTGGCGGACACAACCATCGTGGGAAAGGTCTCTGTGGATCACATGACCCCATCACTGATCTGTGGAATGGCCCGGCTTATGGTTACCGTTACATATTTGGTCTGGATGCGTGGTTAATATATTAAATGTATGGCAAAAATAAATAAAAAAAATAAATAAAAAAAATTAGGGCTAAGGCCAGGGGTTTAGTGGAAGAGGATCTTCATAACTAGTTTAAAAGGTTTGGGAGGTTTCTTTGTAAAATCAGGTGTACATCAGGATGGTGCCATTAAAAATACAACTCCTCCTAGAGAACACAAGCCCTCATACCATTACTACTATAATAAAAATATATTTCTGAATCTCAGACGACCAAAACAGCCACATCCTTAAAGGGATGGTCCAGTTTCAGGAAATAAAGTTTATAGATTCAAAAAGTTAGATCCGTCCCTTTCCGCATCAATTCCTCAGTTTTTTCTAGATCTCCGCTTTCTGTCATTCACTCTTTACTTCCAGAAGATAGAAACCAGCGCGGGGTGTGACTCTGCTGCACGGCCCGGTACAGGCCACAACACACACAGGCGGATCCATCCACAGTCCCTGCCTGCAGAGAAGAGCGCCACCTAGTGCTCACAGCCCATGTATTACTGTCTGTTCTCAGAAACTTCATAAAAACTAATTATTTTAAGTTTTTATGAAACCCTTTATTATTATGGAATGTATGTAGAGAGACATTTGTGGAAGTGCGCAGCATTTACCCAACTTTTCAGGAATCAGTAGTCAGCGTGAGAATGACATAGTAACTGCTGCTTGTAGATACATTTGTAACAGATTTGCCCTCTGCAGTTCTAGAGACCCGACTCCCTGCCTCCCCCTTCCCCTCTCCATAGACTTCCATGTAATCTGACACTGCATTGGAACGCTGTCTTGTTGCTAGTAAGAAGGAATTCAGTTATGATATTAAAGCAGCAGATTAGGAGGAAGGAAGGAAGGTGGGAACGAAGGTGGGAACGAAGGTGGGTAGGTAGTAAGATAGGTCAGTAGAATCTCCCAGGGCCTCTCTGCATCGCTCTGTACATATATATCCACTGACCGGATCTTGCAGCTGTAGGTTCCGGCTCCCGCGGCACAGGCTTTGGTGCAGCAGCTCACAGTCACGTTCTAGTCTCGCAGTTTGCTCCAGCGGCTCATGGTAGAGGCCGCTCAGTGCTCGCAGCTCCTGCAGCAGGGAAGCCGCCTGGCGCTGCAACACTTCATACTTTGGGAAGAATTCCTTCTGCTTCGACGGGTGTTCCAGCATGGCCGACAGGCTGAGGGGAACATATAACAAGGAGCAATGAGAATGTTGGTCCCACCCCATTGTCAGATATGTGACCAAAAAAATTTAAAGGGATATTCCATAATAGACATAACATTTCTGGGATACACAGATGCTCAGTTGTGGTCGGTCCCCAAGTTCTCTGAAACCTTGGAGGTAAAACTTGCAATGTCGCCCATTTTATTATCTGTGACCCAAAGGGGCAGGGGTAGAAAAAAAGAATAAATCTGCTTCCTTCATTGCTGTGATGGAACGGTTTTTAGCAATATGTCTGGCCAGATGTTCTATGGGGTCACAGGACCCGCTTTGGCCAACGAGTTTCCTCCTTGGACCACAGGATGTCACTTCCTTTTACCATGTTCCATCACTTCCTTCGGTGTCCCTAGGTCTGAGGTGGTCACTCATTGGCCGAAGTGGCTCCCATGTTCACCCAAAACTTCTGGTTGGGCTGAAAACCGGACATACCCGAGCGCTGTGGATGCAGGAGCCAGACCTGGGCAAGTAGGACTCCCCCCCTAGTAACACTTGGGCCAGATTACTGGAAGACCCCTTTAATCTGGTGTGGATTAATTGTGGAGTGACCTCGTTTTATCAGCCGGCAGATCAATAATCCTGATCTGATAAGGCTCCCGGCATCTGCCTGAACGCTTAAAGAAAAATATGGACTTCATAAGAATCCGAGGACAGGAACCACTTAAAAGCTTCAAAATAGAAAACACCCTGAAAGGAACAAAGGGACCAAGTGAAGCGAAAGAGTCATCACTAGAACAATCGGAAGCCGGGTCCTACCTCTCAGCGCTGAGGCTGCGGCTCCTTCTCATGGGACCGGGACCAGGCAGGTTGGAGCCAGAGGAAAATGCTACTTTGCATAAAAGGAAATCCACACAATAATAATCAACAATGTGAGCAGAACATGGATGTAGCCAGAGGAACACGACACCGAGCAGCAACAATACAAGTATCCGACTGGAGAGTCAGGAACATCAGGGAGTGCGAGTAACACAAGTGGACTGGACTGGCATTAGCGGAGCACCTATGGTCCTGACTAGCGGACCTTTCCTCTACAGAAGAGCCTGGCCAGCCTCAGCCTCCGCTAACCACAAGTGACCCAACACAGAAGATAAATATAAAGAGGGGACACGATACCTGGATCTCGTAGTCAGGGCAGCTTCTCCTTCCACAGTCAGGACTTAGAGCCCCCCCATTGGTGGGACCAGGAGGTTGGTTTGGTTATCAAGGGAGTTTATTATATTATATAATGGCGGGCATGAACAGCTGGAGCTGAAGGCAACAAATTTCTGGACATGTAAGGGAATAAAGTGATGGACACCAGGGACTTACAAGGAAACAAATCATTAGGATGTGACAAGATACAGTATTTGGTAGACACTCATCCTCACCTGACTGCCGTCTGGTCTTTGCTGTCCATATGTAAAGGGACCAACCACTGGGGGAAAGTCCTTACATCTCTCTGCCCAAGTAACCTTTTTCCAAGCTGATATATTCGGTTTTCCATCTCCACCCTTAGCTCTCGAAGACCTCGTTCGGTTTGGCAATGTTGTCTCATCTCCGTGTGTATGCCCAGTTCCACCTGCTGTAGACGTGAGAACTGACTGAGGAGGACTTCTGCCACCAGAGCTTGGTTTTGTTCCACCTGAGATAGTCTATGCTTCTCGGATTGAACCCATCCATGAAGTGCTGGTAAGCATAGTCCAAGAGAAGCTTCACACACCAGGCCGAGAAGTCTCTGCCTTTGTAGGGCTTCTACCTCTAGTTCTAAGAACTGCACCTCTCTTTCCAACATTGGCAGACGCAGAGGGTCCCAAACCTGAGAAAAGATTAAAATGGTCTTTAGGTAGGAGACATATCCTCAATCAAAGGGTTTACCAATAAGTAGAATATAACAAATTACTTTTGTGACACTGGAGGTTGAATTATGGGTCTAAGAATCACATTGTATTGGCTTCATGACTGCGTTAAGTATCTCCAAAACAGCAGGTCTGTGGGGCGATTCTGGTATGTGGGGGCTTCTACAAACAAAAAGTTGTCCAAGGAAGGGTAACTAGCAATACCATCATACAGCCCGGCTCATGTGGGTGATCTATGGTGGAGATACCCACATGAGCCGGGCTGTATGATGGTGATCCATCTATGGTGGAGGTACCATCATACAGCCCGGCTCATGTGGGTGACCCATCTATGGTGGAGATCCCATCATACAGCCTGGCTCATGTGGGTGATCTTTGGTAGAGATCCCATCATACAGCCTGGTTCATGTGGGTGATCCATCTATGGTGAATATGCCATCATACAGCCTGGCTCATGTGGGTGACCCATCTATGGTGGAGATCCCATCATACAGCCCGGCTCATGTGGGTGACCCATCTATGGTGGAGATCCCATCATACAGCCCGGCTCATGTTGGGAATCGATCTATGGTGAGATCCCATCAATACACCTGCCATGTGGGTGATCCATCTATGGTGGAGATCCCATCATCAGCCTTGGCTCATGTGGGTGTGACCCATCTATGGTGGAGATCCCATCATACAGCCCGGCTCATGTGTGATCCATCTATGGTGGAGTCCCTCATACAGCCTGGCTCATGTGGGTGATCCATCTATGGTGGAGATCCCATCATAGCCTGGCTCAGTGGGTGATCCATCATGGTGAGATCCCATCATACAGCCTTGCTCATGGGGTGATCTTTGGTGGAGATCCCATCATACAGCCTGGCTCATGTGGTGACCCATCTATGGTGGAGATCCCATCATACAGTCCGGCTCATGTGGGTGATCCATCTATGGTGGAGATCCACTATACACCCGCTCATGTGGGTGATCCATCTATGGTGGAGCATCCCATCATACAGCCTGGCTCATGGGGGTGATCCCTCTATGGTGGAGATACCATCATACAGCCTGGCTCTGTGGGTGATCTATTTGAGAGATCCATCATACAGCTGGTTCTTGGGTGATCCATCTATGGTGGAGATCCCATCATACAGCCCGGCTCATGTGGGTGATGCTTTGGTAGAGATCCCATCATACAGCCTGGCTCATGTGGGTGACCCCTCTATGGGGAGATCCATCATACCCGGCTCATGTGGGGTGACCCATCTGGTGGAGATCCATCATACAGCCCGGCTCATGTGGGTGACCCATCTATGGTGGAGATCCCATCAGTGCAGCCTGGCTCATGTGGGTGTCCATCATGGTGGAGATCCCATCATAACGCCTGGCTCATGTGGGGATCCATCTATGGTGGAGATCCCATCATACAGCCGGCATTGGGTGATCTTTGGTAGAGATCCTCATACAGCCTGGCTCATGTGGGTGACCCTCATGGGTGGAGATCCCATCATACAGCCTCATGTGGGTGACCCATCTATGGTGGAGATCCCATCATACAGCCCGGCTCATTGGGTGATCCATCTTGGTGGAGATCCCATCATACAGCCCGCTCATGTGGGTGATCCACTCTATGGTGGAGATCCCATCACAGCCTGGCTCATTGGGTGTCCATCTATGGTGGATATACCATCATACAGCCTGGTGCCATGTGGGGATCTTTGGTAGAGACCATCATACAGCCTGGCTCATGTGGGTGACCCATCTATGGTGGAGATCCCTCATCCACCGGTCATGTGGGGACCCATCTATGGTGAGATCCCATCATACAGCCCGGCTCATGTGGGTGACCCATCTATGGTGGAGATCCCATCATACAGCCCGGCTCATGTGGGTGATCCATCTATGGTGGAGATCCCATCATACAGCCTGGCTCATGTGGGTGATCCATCTATGGTGGAGATCCCATCATACAGCCTGGCTCATGTGGGTGATCCATCTATGGTGGAGATCCCATCATACAGCCTGGCTCATGTGGGTGATCTTTGGTAGAGATCCCATCATACAGCCTGGCTCATGTGGGTGACCCATCTATGGTGGAGATCCCATCATACAGCCTGGCTCATGTGGGTGACCCTCATGGTGGAGATCCTCATACAGCCCGGCTCATGTGGGGATCCATCTATGGTGGAGATCCATCATACAGCCCGGCTCATGTGGGTGATCCTCTATGGTGGGATCCCATCATACAGCCCGGCTCATGTGGGTGATCCATCTATGGTGGAGATCCCATCATACAGCCCGGCTCATGTGGGTGATCCATCTATGGTGGAGATGCCATCATACAGCCTGGCTCATGTGGGTGATCTATGGTGGAGGTACCATCATACAGCCTGGCTCATGTGGGTGATCCATCTATGGTGATCCATCATACAGCCTGGCTCATGTGGGTGATCCATCTATGGTGGAGATCCCACTCATACAGCCTGGCTCATGTGGGTGATCTTTGGTAGAGATCCCATCATACAGCCTGGTTCGATGGGTGATCCATCTATGGTGAATGATGCCATCATACAGCCTGGCTCATGTGGGTGACCCATCTATGTGGAGATCCCATATACCGCTCATGGGGTGATCCATCTATGGTGGAGATCCCATCATACAGCCCGGCTCATGTGGGTGATCCATTATGGTGGAGATCCCATCATACAGCCCGGCTCATGTGGTGATCATCTATGGTGGAGATCCCATCATACAGCCCGCTCATGGTGGTGATCTTTGTAGAGATCCCATCATACAGCCTGTTCATGTGGGTGATCATCTATGTGGAGTTCCCTCATACAGCCCGGCTCATGTGGGTGATCCATCTATGGTGGAATCCCATCATACGCCTGGCTCATGTGGGTGATCTATGGTGGAGGTACCATCATACACCTGGCTCATGTGGGTGATCCATCTATGGTAGATCCCATCATACAGCCGGCTCATGTGGGTGATCTTTGGTAGAGATCCCATCATACCTCCGGCTCATGTGGTGACCATCTATGGTGGAGATACCATCATACAGCCTGGCTCATGTGGGTGATCCATCTATGGTGGAGATCCCATCATACAGCCTGGCTCATGTGGGTGACCCATCTATGGTGGAGATACCATCATACAGCCTGGCTCATGTGGGTGACCCATCTATGGTGGAGAGTCCCATCATACAGCCCGGCTCTGTGGTTTATCATCTATGGTGGAGATCCCATCATAACAGCTGGCTCATGTGGGTGACCCATCTATGGTGGAGATCCCATCATACAGCCTGGCTCATGTGGGTGATCTTTGGTAGAGATCCCATCATACAGCCTGGCTCATGTGGGTGATCTTTGGTAGAGATCCCATCATACAGCCTGGTTCATGTGGGTGATCTTGGTGGAAGATCCCATCATACAGCCTGGTTCATGTGGGTGATCCATCTATGGTGGAGATCCCATCATACAGCCGCTCATGTGGGTGATCCACTCTATTGTGGAGATCCCATCATACAGCCTGGCTCATGTGGGTGATCCATCTATGGTGGAGATCCCATCATACAGCCTGGCTCATGTGGGTGATCCATCTATGGTGGAGATCCCATCATACAGCCTGGCTCATGTGGGTGATCCATCTATGGTGGAGATCCTCATACAGCCTGCTCATGTGGTGATCTTTGGTAGAGATCCCATTCATACAGCCTGGTTCATGTGGGTGATCCATCTATGGTGAATTGCCATCATAACCGCCTGGCTCATGTGGGTGGACCCTCTATGGTGAGATACCATCAATCATACAGCCTGGCTCATGTGGGTGATCCACTATGGTGGAGATCCCATATACAGCCTGGCTCTGTGGGTGACCCATCTATGGTGGAGATCCCTCATACAGCCGGCTCATGTGGTGATCCATCTATGGTGGAGATCCATCATACAGCCTGGCTCATGTGGGTGAACCATCTTGGTGGAGATACCTCATACAGCCTGGCTCTGTGGGTGATCTTTGGTAGATATCCCATCATACAGCCTGGCTCATGTGGGTGTACCCATCTATGGTGAGATCCATCATACAGCCTGGCTCATTTGGTGACCCATCTATGGTGGAGATCCCATCATACAGCCTGGCTCATGTGGGTGACCCATCTATGGTGGAGATCCCATCATACAGCCTGGCTCATGTGGGTGACCCATCTATGGTGGAGATACCACCAGGATGAACTAAGGGAAGATGTTGAAGAGGGGACATCATTGGGAAACCTTGGATTCTGGAACCACATGGATTTTACCATGACATGTACCACCTACCCACAGCAATGTACCCTAATGACAGCTGCGGCTTTTAGAAACAAATTCTGCAAAAAAATGGTTTAAGGAACATGAAAAAGTTGGAGATGACGGCATGGCTCTAAACTCCCCAGATCTCAAACAAATCAGTCTGTGTGAGGGCCTAGATATGATCCATTGAAGCTCCATCACAAAACTTACAGAACTTATAGGATGTGCTCGGGATGTCCTGGTGCCAGATGGAGTTAGTGTTAGGCAGATGACTGCTGTTATTGTAAGACATGCCACTTACCTGCTCCCCAGAACCTCCATCGAGCCAGGCCAGGGCCTCCATGTTCCCATTTAAGGTACCAAGTGCAATGCTCAGCTGCATTCTCTGGGATGCCCACGCTGTCCGCAGTCTCTCACTTTCCTTCCCCATTTCCATCTGGGTTTTCCTTAGTTTTTCCAGGTCCTCTTCTGTCACAGGTAACACTCTTTTGGCATGCTCTTCCACCTGCTCCCAGCACGTGTCTTCCATCCTTAGGTAACCCTCTAAGTCCAGCGAAGAAACAAACAAACTAGATGCCATCTGGGTCGAATGACAACGACCGAGTTCTTTGACATTTTCTCGAAGGCTCACCAAAGTGGAATTGCATCTCGAGTTTAGAGTACAAAGTTCCTCCTTCACTTGATTCAAGTTTTTTTCTAATTTCTTCTCTATTTTTTCCCAGGAGAGACGGTTATGGAGCAACGTCAAGCCCAAGGACTCCATCTTGTTGCGGGATTGTAGTCGATGTGCTTTAAGGGATCGCAAACCTTGCAGTTCAGCTTCCAGCTCCTCCAAACTCTTCATATCTTCCATCTCCCACTCATCATCATCGCCTTTATCCTTTCCTTTGAGAAGGTTTTGAATTTCTTCAGCTTCCAGAAGTGGCTGCCCAGACTCCAGGAGGACATTGTAGGCTTCCAGCTGCTCACTGCTGAGGACATTGCGCTGATCGATCACCTCACAAAGCCATCCGAGGAAGTGCTGGATTTCTTCATTGCCTTCACAAAGCCAATCAAAATCTTCACCTTTCAGATCTTGTGCCCCGGGGTAACCGATGCGACAAAGCAAGTTCACGAAATCTGACCCCTGAACGCGCTGAGGTTCCAGAAGAAAGCACATGGAGCGTTGACGAGACAAACTCTTTGTGGACGGTGGGGCCTGTAAAAGATACAGACGATGAATCAACTTGAGTCACCGCAAAGTCAAGGATGGAGAATAAACCAATAAATTGTTGTCTGTTACTCACCAGATGTTTTGCCATCTTATTCCCTGAAAGGGAAGAAAAAGGTAAGTTACACATCAAAGACAGGAATCTAGTTATATAAATGAGAACAATTAGAATTGTGAAGGAAACCGCAACGTTTCGGACTCCTGAAGGTTACGCAAGGTCACCCAGTTATCCTTCTATAGACACTCCCAGAACGCACGGGTGCGGAGAGGGATGTAGAGTCGTCCACACAACTTCCGGATATGGCACAACAATAAATCACAGCCCTGAAGGGGTATAAAGATCCCTCTCACCAGCCTCAGAGAAACCGAAACTTATCAACCCTGAGAAGCTGCCACCAGTTCTCCCATAATATAAGCCCGGTCCGTAACAGGATTATATAGGGTGAGGAACCAACCCAGTTATGTATATAACCGAGACACGGACATTGGAGTTTGTGGATCGAGATAAAAGAGCAACACACACACACTCTCTAATTATATACATACACACACAGTTCAAATACAAAGGTAGGACTACAAGTATCAGCAGTTGATAAAGTAACGTTTCCTTGTGTGTGGGTCTAATGGGGGTGCGGGGGATGGATAGTCCACACTTTAAAATCCTTCTCCTGCACTTGTGGTGTTAAGGTTTCCCTCAGGTGAAAGACAAAAGCATCAGGGGTGCTGTGATTATATTAGGTGCAGACACACCCCTGCGCACCCCCAGGATGCTTCACTGGAAGTAACACAAGAAGCTTCTATAGAATGACAGCAAGCAGAGATCTAGAAAACCGTGAGGAATCGATACAGAAAGTATAATGGAAAATTGTATCACTTTTCATTACAGAGATTTGCCTAATTAAATTTCAAATTGCAATTTCAATAGCAAACATTTGCAATTACAAAACGCAACAGTTAACGCATGTGTTAACATTGCATCAACAATCACGTACATTATTGTTAAATCATGAGTTAACGTTGAGTTAACGCGTTTTGTAAACGCAAATGTTGACATCAATTTCATGAGGCAAATCTCTTCAGCTGTTGCGCCGCGGTTTGAAACGCATGTTAAACGCCACATGTGAATGTAAGTCAACAGGGAGGGGCTAAGCCTAATATGCGTTTTACATTGGATGCACATGGAAAACGCCGCGTGTCTGTTCCTGATAGGAGGGGCTTTTTAGTGGAAAGGGATGTGATTGGGTCAAACCTTATTCAGGGTGCGGTCACATGCTGCGCATGCACAGGGGCCGGGCCTCGGCACAATCATAATCACATGCAATCAGTAACCAATCACATGCAATCAGGCCGAGGCTCCTCCCCATGTGCAGGCGGCACGTGTGACCGCACCCTAAACAATGCAGGTAACTGTATATATGTATCTCCACATACCTACATATACATGCTAAATACTATAAGAATCAAGCATCTCATCACACAGGACACAATTTCCACATGAACACATACAGCAGACGTCATACACAATACACACAATGTAGATATAAACCTTTACAGTACAAATACAAAATATACATACTTACGTGTCTGACAGGACCGAGGACCGCAGAGGAGCAGCAGTTACAGAGCACCAGGAAGCACAGTGTCCCTGCACCCCCTCCTCCTCCCAGGGCCAGATTAAAGGTGGTGGCTCGAGCCCCGGGGCCCCCACCACTAACTTTTAAAGAGGCCCCCACCAGTTTCTGCTGTCCGTATACTACAGGAACTCACAGGCTGTATACAGAGGCTGGCTGGCTATATACTTCCGAAAACATTGTTGGAAGGGCCCCTACCAGTTTGAGCCACCAGCCTTAATCCGGCCCTACCTCCTCCCTTCTCTGTCCCTGCACCCTCCCTCCTCTCTGTCTATACACACACACGGATCTGTGCAGTGCAGAGGCCTCAGGGGTTGTGCTTTCCTGGTTTTCATCATTCAGTACAGGGGGCGCCAGTAAAGTAGAGCCCGGTCTGAAGCCCCGCAGAAAAGAAAGTGCCCGTCAGCCATGTGGTGGCCCCGGCCAGCAGTCAGGACCCCGGCAGTGAGGCCGGTGCTGCCATGTCCTGTCCACATTGCATCAGGGGCACTGATATTATGGGAGGGTTTTTTTGCACAGAATTTTTTATTGTGCCCCCTACAGGCGGAGCAGAGTTAGTGCCATCAGTCATGTGGCTACAAGCAGCGGACTATAGGAGGCGCTAAACTTGTTTTGTACAGCGACTACACGTCCTTATTCACACTGCGCTGGTGACATAAGAAATGAATCCGCTCTTATTAATCAGGTTCTTCTTTACATAAAAATATCATTCAGCATAAAGCAAAACCCCGGGACCAGAGCAGAAATCTCAAGGTCGTTATTTTTCGGGGTTATTGCGCTCATTCATCCATCGCTGAGACCAAGTAACGGCTCCCGGGATTTCTGCCGCCGGTCAGAGGTTCCTACATCATCCACAGCCACAATAAAGACGGAAGGGCCAGTTCACACCTGCGTTTTCGCTGCGATTAATAACAGATCCGTTTTTTCCCCCCTCATTCATTTCAATGGGTTCGCAATTGTGTCCATTATTATCGGTTTCCGCGGGTTCTGTTGGATCTTCCATTATGTGAGAAAAGAGTAGGAATAAAAAACCCGAATATAAGATAGTGAAAAACGGAAACCGCCTGACGCGGAGGCTTCTTGCACATAGCAAGACGCAGGCGTAGTGCTCGTTCTGCAGGAGAGGTGGGGGGGATGAGCCCCCCCATAGAGTCGCCCGGATGTACTCACAGGAAAAGCGGGAGCATCACAGCGACATGTGCACCGCGCCCTGGGGCTCTATGGGGACCTATAGGCATCCGAAAATTGTGCTTATAGGGCCCAACAGAAAGCAAAGTCCATCATAACAGATACATCCACAGACTCCACCCATCCATCACAGATGGGACCCGCCCCTTTGGCTGCATTCACACGTTGCGCTTTGTTTGTGTTAATGCATCACAAGAGCCGAGGAGATTTGCTGTCAACATTGTTTACAAAATGCAAGCGATAAACCGATGTTAACACTCCAATTGTTAGCACAGGCGTAAACACAATGTTGACAACAATAGTCATTAGGTGAAGGTCGTCTCCTCGGCTCTTGTGACGCTTTGACTGAACCTCCCACCATGTAGCATCAGGTCCGGCACCTGCAGAACCTCTTACCTCTGTATACGGACAGAATCACAGGATGAGACTTTCAGGCTTTTGCATCAAGAACTTTACATGAAATTTCAGCCGAAAACCATTTGTTATTTTGGACACAAAATAAATAATATGAGGAACCGAACCTGATCCAATAACAGCTCCTGCACCCCCGGCAGAAGGAACTCCCTGCACCTGATCTCCGGATCCTGAAATGTGGATGCAGGGTGTGGTCACATGGGGGAGGGGGAGGTCACATGGGGAGGTCACATGGGGGAGGGGGAGGTCACATGGGGAGGGGGAGGTCACATGGGGGAGGGGGAGGTCACACAGGGGAATCACATGGGGAGGGAGGTCACACGGGGGGGAGGTCATCCGGGGGGGGGGGGGATCACACAGGAGGGGGGAGGTCACACAGGAGGGGGGGTCACATGGGGGGGAGGGATCACACAGAAGGGGGAGGTCACACAGGGGGAGGGGTCACATGGGGGGGAGGCCACGGCTCAATCACATATGCGTTTTCAGGAAACGGTAAGGCCCCTTCCCCACTTGCGAGTGTGATGCGATGAACTCGCATCACACTCGAACGAAGCTGGGGAACGCCACGGCCCGAAAGCTGCACCGCGGGAGTGAAACTGACATGCCCGAGTTCACTCCCGCGGTTGCAGCGTTCGGGCCGTGCGTTCCCGACAGCTTGCGTTGCGAGTGTGATGCGAGTTCATCGCATCACACTCGCAAGTGGGGAACGGGCCTAACTAGACGCCGGTGCCTTGTATTTTTTAGTGTTAAAACTGATGCGGATGCAAAAACACAATGAAAAAATGCACCAAAAACGTCACATGTGGCATCACCCTGAGGGCGTGTTCACACGTTGCGTTTTGCCTGCGTTTTCATTGCGTTTGAAACGCATTACAACAGCTGAAGAGAGGTGATTTGCCTAATTACATCACTGTTAACATTTCCGTTTAAAAACGCATCGCAAGCGCAGTGTTAATGCATGCGTTAACAAAGCGTTATTGCATGCGTTTTGTTAACGCATGTGTTTACAAATGTAAACGGTAATGTAATTAGACAAATCACCTCTCCTCAGCTGTTGTATATGCGTTTCAAACGCAATGAAAACGCAACGTGTGAACGCGCCCTCAGGGTGCGCTGGTGCCGGAGCAGATCTTCGTTGTGTTCATAAACCGCTGTAATGCTTTTATACACTTTTGTAATCTTTATAGTGTAAGCAGCTTCGGCGCACGGTGGTATGCGCTAGGCGCACCATGCAAGAGTCTGAATAGGAAGTGCCGGAGAGCCGGTGACGTCACGCACACACGGTCGCTCGCAAGGTGCACCAAAGCTGCTTTCAGTATAAAGATTACAAAAGTGTATAAAAGCGTTACAGCGGTTTATGAACATAATGAAGACCTGCTCCCCAGCGGACTCCCGTGCGCGTCCTCACCGCCTAGGACACGCGCGCGCCGGCTGTTGGAGATTTAAAGGACCAACGCACCGCTGATTGGCCATTGAGAAAGCTTCCCTGCGACATTCCTGAGTATTCCTGCTCCGCAAGCATCTGCTAAAACGCAACGTAACCTCAGCATGTGATCACAATTCAAGCCTTTCGTATGCGTCAAAAACGAAGCAAAAAATGCAACACAACACAACGCGTCGTGTGAACGTGACCTCAAAGGAAGTCAACCATTTAAAAAAACAAGAAACCTGCGCTCCTCCTCCTCCGATCATGTGCTGGTGATCCTCGGTGTCTGATGCTTAGAAGAACTATTGGACAGTGGAAGGTTTCCTTTACAGAAGATAAAGAGAGAATAAAAATTCTGAAAAATTATAGTATGAAAGTGATTTTGCCCCCTAGATAATCCGTTGTCCCACCCTAGGAGTATTCATACAGCGCAGGGCCCATGGTGGTCTACGTCAGGGGAGGTCCTCAGTGATGCAGCTCACCCCCGATCACTGAGGTCCTGGAGGTGATTAAGCTTCATCGTCAGGTGTCAGGACGCCGTGATCTGCTTTGTTCCTCTTGATTTCGGTGATGTCTCCCTCGATAACACAAAGTTCTTGTTGACTCTTCTCATGGATTTTAGGACACTGGGAATGGACATTATTGTAGTAGTTACATCTGTGACTTATAGCCCTCGCCAGGAAAATATAGAGAGAGAACCTATGGATGCAGGGTCCAATCTACAGACCATTACATGGATAGAATTTTTTATCTTTTCACTTTTTTGCATTTTTCACTACCTACAAAATTATACAATGACTTTTGCAGTAAAGACAAAACTTTCAAATATATATTGGGGCAGATTTACTTACCCGGTCCATTCACGATCCAGCAGCGCGTTCTCTGCACTGGATTCGGGTCTTCCAGCAATGCACTAAGGTAGTTCCTCCGACGCCCACCAGGTGTCGCTGCTGCGTTGAAGTTCCCCGAGGTCTGCACGATCCATTGCCGGGTGAAGGTAAGTGCGTGTCCAGCGACAGTTTATTTTTTTTAAATGCGGTGGTTTCTTTGAATCCATCAGGTTTTCGTTTGGCCACGCCCCCCCCCCCCCCCATCCCCGGTCCCTCCCCCCCCCCGCCCCTGCACCACAATCCGATCGCGTGCGCCAAAAACCTGGGGTGATTCAGGGAAAATCGCTGCAAATCGGAAATATTCAGGTAACACGTCGGGAAAACGCGAATCGGGCCCTTAGTAAATGACCCCCATTGAGTTCTATGGGACATCCCCAAAATATTTTCTACATAAACTAATGGTACGAGCAAGAATCTTCGGTTTAATCATCTTTTATTGAAAAAAATTGTAATAAAAACAAAAACGAGTAAGAAAGACATCAGGAAACTGAGATCTAGAAGAGAATGGTCATAGTTTAGTGAAAGAGCTCAGCAGTCTTACCCCCTGCGGGTCTCAGTAACCAGAAACCCCAGCTTTATAACTGTGAAGACAAGAGTTTCATGTGCAGTAGGTGAATCCAACGTCTGAGGCGAGAAGCTCAGCTCTCCCGGCTGGTGATGGCCTCTTATCAATCAGCATCTTCTCAGTAGAGTTGGGAGGGTGTACATTGTGTGTAGTAGATTTACTCCATGTATTGCAGATATCATTGTCTTCTGCTTTGTGAGAAGGACACCAAACCACACACGATGATCACCACAGCGAGGACGATGGCCAGGCAGACGGCGATCACAGCCCCCATAGACGGATTAGAGGGGGAGCTGCTTGGACTTTCAGAATCACCAGAAATCCCTGCAGAGGAACAGAACAAAGTGTTTTAGAGGAAATAAGACAAAGACTTAGTCCATGTGAATGTTGTACAATGTGCCCCAAAAACCCACAGTAACCTCTACTATCCACATCTGGGGTCTCTTCTCACCCCTCCTCTCTATGGCGCCCCGAGCAGGACACAAGATGGAAGACCTAGAATCATCCGTAACAATCCCCGGAGGACAATCATCTAGATAAGAAACATGGAGCACAGTCTACAATTCCGGCAGCTTAGAAGAATGAAAGGAACAGGAACTCCCCAATAAATGACTGGAGGTGATGGTGTCCAGACGATGGGAGTCACAGGGCAGCGATGGCAAACCCCCCTTATTTATCGCGAGGTGCCAACCAAAAATTAAAGCAGTAACTTATTGTTCCCTTTTCTTCAACAAAGTTCAATCATACTGACCTACTACTACCAAGACAGTAGAAAGAAGGAGGGGAATTGTAGCTTCTTTCCAGCGTCCCTGTGTACACAGAGAATCGTGGGGCCAGCAGGAGGTCCTCCAAAGATAATTTGGCCCTGTCCACACATTCCCCTCTTCCTACAGTCCCAAGTAGCTGAGTAACTATCCCTGAAAGCATCTTTTAAGTTGCTAGGAACTACAGGAAAATTCTTTGAGTCCTGTCTGGTGCGCTGGGGAGATGGCCCGGGTGCCCACAAAAAGAGCTTGGAGTGCCGCCACTGGCACCCGTGCCATAGGTTTGCCACCACTGTCATAGGGGATGGAGATAATATGGGAAGAGTCCCCAGAAATAGACAATAACTGAACCGGACTCGATTTTTCCTGAAACCTTTCTCGAGATTTGTCTCTAAATGTTGATCCTATTACCAAACACACAAGGTTCTCCTGAGGGTCGTCCTAATCTCCTAATAACAGGACAGAACTAGGACCCGGAGAGCGGAAAACTGAACTGAGCAGCGAGAGAGACGTCTACAGAGAGACTGCACACTGTGAGATGTTGGGGAACTTACTGATGTGGTGGGTGACGTTGTCCCTCATACTGCTGTGCCCCACCTTACAGCTATAAGTGTCACCAGCTCCAGAGGTCACATTGAGGGATGAAGAGGTCAGATACGTTATATCAGGAAGGGGCAGGGTCACCCTCTCCATCATCTCCTCCGGGATCTCTTCTCCGTTCTTGTACCACATCATGAAGATGTCCTTGGGGTAATGTCCATAGGCTCGGCATGAGAGGCGAAGCCCAACATCGTCCATAGGAATCTGTGTCACCCGTATTACTGGCTCCTCTGTAACAAGACATGGACTCTGCTATTAGGACGTGCGCCCTGGATGGAGAATAACTCGAGATGGGCGCATTATTTGTGACAAAGTAAGAAAAAAAGCAAATGTAAAAACTGTGATCCTATCCACCCCTTTACCCAATACCACACATATTGGGGCTCATTTACTAAGGGTCCGCGAACCACGATTCCGTCAAGTTTTCCGAATATTTCCATTTTGTGCTGAATTGCCCCGGGTTTTTGGTGCGCGCAATCGGATTTTGGCGCATCGGCGCTGGCTTGCATGCGACAGAAATCAGATGGAGTGGCCGTTAGGCAACCCGATGGATTCGGACGAACCGCGGAATTTAAAAACGGAATTGTGTCGCAACATCAGCACTCACATGCACCAGGAAGAAGAAGGTGAACTCCGGCGGACCTCAGCGGGGAAGGAAATTGGACGCACGACCTTAGTGAATTGCGGCAGCTCCGAATCCTCGTCGGACAACGCACCGCGGGATCGCGACTGGACCGGGTAAGTAAATCTGCCCCATTGTGTAAATGATTGCCTATGGGATCCAATGTAATTTGCTAATATCTTAGCATCAGTTTCCACCCTTATCTGTAACGCTGCTATTGGGGAACAGACAATAAGAGAGAAAACTAGACAGACACGGACATTGAGCCCTAAAGCACAACCCCCCCCCCCAGCTGTCCCTACCTACTTGCTCATTCTACCCTAGACGGTAGGGGATAACTGGTCGACGTTCATTTCCTGCACCAAAGCAAAAACACAGAGACAACAACAGGAGAAACAAAGAATATTGGTCAATGCAATACAGAATAAAGAGTAAGGAGACAAGCAAGGATCAGAAGATGAAAAACATGGAAGTCCAGAAAATGCTAGCAGGGTTATAGCACCAGCGGACAATCGTCTTATGATCAGAGTCCTGCTCCATATAGTGGATGGACCGGGCCCCTGACATCCAGACAAATGAGACCATGAGAGGAGGAATGTGATTGGAGAAGACATCTGTCCATCATAGATAGATTAACCCTCTGCAGTCCAGGACAGGGGACAGATCGGTGTGGAAATCAATTAGTACAGTCACACAAGTGCTGGACAAAATACAAGCTATAAACTAAATCACAATCTGCTGTACTTTTTATATTTCAAGGAAACTTACCAGCACCGGTGACTCTGTAGCGGGGTAGTCCTTTTAGGACTAATCCTTTAGTGCCCCAAATCTTTCAGAATGTTTAATGGCCCTTATATGCAAATTTACTAAAGAGGCTACTGGGGGGGAGGAGCCGGAGTTACACAATGCAGATACTACACGCCCCAGTAGCCTCTTCCAATCCGCCTACCGATACATCTTCAGCTCCACTTGTCCGTGGAGATTGGTTCTGCGCATTCGCAGAGCATAGCCCTGCCACAGCCGGCGCCACAACCAGAGCTACTGCGTGATTGCAAAACCCGGCTCTGCGGACGAGTGCGGACAGCTCCTTGTACCTGCACGCTGAAGATGTATCCGTAGGTGGATGGGAAGAGGCTACTGGGGCATGTAGTATCTGCATTGTGTAGCCTCAGCTCCGGCTGCTCCACGCCCCAGTAGCCTCTTTAGTAAATTTGCATAAAAGGACCATTAAAACTTCTAGAAGATTTGGGGCAGTAAAGGATTAGCCCTAATAAGGTCTATAATGCTACAGATTAGAGGGACCTCCCACCGGATCCACTTTAATAGGTCGATCCGTGGTTGTAGGTTTCCTTTACCCACAATGCTCCTGCTCCTCCCCTGCAGTATTTCCGGCCTCACCTCTCCTATTGAAGGTGCATTTTCCCAGTTCCAGCAGCTCGGTGATGTGTGGAAGACAAGTGTTCACCAAAACATGATGGATGTTCTGTAATACAGTCTTATTCGAGTTAAAACTCCTCGCTAACTCCTGGGCGCCCGGTGTCTCCGCTGTGAAGTGCGCGGCCTCCATGTTCATAGACATGAAGGCTTTCCCATCATAGTGGTAACTGAGCGTGGCCTGGATGGTGCCGTTATCATAGAGGGCGCATCCTTCAATAATCTGCAGGACGTGAAATCCTTCAATCGGGGGAAAAAATGCAGAATATTAATCTGGGCATTAACCCTTTCTCAACTGCCAAAACTGCCTTGTATTGTGTGCCACTCCCAGTGGAAGCCCCAAAATGACTGTAACTTACAGTCTCTGGTCCAGGTGCTGACATCAGGACCTGATTGTTTAGGGACCTGATGAGGGCACCCAGAATGGAAACAGCCATTTATTACCTTCAATATGTAGAAGGGTCCCATCCATTACCCCTCCGATATTAACAGCAGGAAAATAAAGGGACGGGAAGCTGTGGCACCAGCCAAATGCAGGTCTGAAGATCACTAAACCGAAAGATTTATGCAAATATTCCTCGTAGTCACCAAAACTTACCATTTATATATGAACCAAAGACTCACGAGGATATCCCAAGGATAACTCATCATTATTAGCTCATCCAATCACTGACGAGGAGATCCTAAGGATAACTCATCATTATTAGCTCATCCAATCACTGACGAGGATATCCTAAGGATAACTCATCATTATTAGCTCATCCAATCACTGACGAGGAGATCCCAAGAATAACTCATCATTATTAGCTCATCCAATCACTGACGAGGAGATCCTAAGGATAACTCATCATTATTAGCTCATCCAATCACTGACGAGGAGATCCCAAGGATAACTCCAAAGTTGTTAACTTTGTCGCCACCCTGCTGTGTTATCCACAAAATACACTGGCAAACTTTTACCATTTACGGATATTATTTCAGCGCTTCTTGCGCATCTGTTTACATTTCCCTCACCCGCCATATCCCAAACTTATAAGAACGCTACTACACTTAACTGGGGCTGGTCATATACTGCCGACGCAGAGGATTGCGGGGCCTACCTCGGTCCAGGTCTCAAAGGCCTACTATACCTCCAAATCCTCCCACCCCTCCTCCCCCTCCTCCTCCTCCGAATTACCCTCCGTGGGCATGGCGCCATCAGTCGGTAGCTCTAGGCACAGCAGCAGCCACGTAGGAACGCTTTAAAGCCATTCAATGCTCCTGTGCACTGTAGACAGAGGTAAGGAAGGTTCTAGTATTTCACTTTTTTCCAGAAATATATTTTCCCTTATTGCTAAAACCATTCCAATCGCATTGACCAACAACGACCCAGGCCAATCATTCTCCATACAGAAGTGATAAGACCCTTCCACACACTGTAGACTATGAACACATTTTGGCACAAGGTGTTGGATTTTTTCGAATTCATCATATAAAAATGAAAAGCATCTAAGATTGATTCTAGGCCCCCAAAATATAGGACTCTACAACCCACCCGCCCCGTAATATCAGCTCCAGGATCTCATCAATGGTTAATACTGGGGATACTTCCTTGTTTATTGTTCTGTTTTTGCCTTTGGTGGAGCAGGTCCAATGGAGAGTGTGGACTGCCAGGGCGCTGTGCCACGAGGAAGAGGAGAAACGCTTTACTTGTTTACAACCCAATCTCAAAGGCAAAGGAAAACCCCAGGGCAGGAGAACACGTGTGGACGTTGTGGTCTATAGAACGGTTATATTCTCCGATTGCCTTGGGAGGAGTTTAATGGGTGAAAACAAACCAGAACTCAGCGCCAACAGCAGCCGAGCCTTTGTGGACACGCGCCGTCACCTTCAGGTTTTCCCAAAGATTTGCCTAATGACCGGTCAGTGTTAAAATTGGTGGAATGAAGAGAAGGTAACAACCTCCTTGTAGATCGATGGAGGAAATAAACAGCCCAAGGACCAAACTCAATCAGTGATAGGTCCATCGCCCAGGTCCTACATGTATCTCAGTGTCATAATCAGTGATAGGTCCACCGCCCAGGTCCTACATGTATCTCAGTGTCATAATCAGTGATAGGTCCATCGCCCAGGTCCTACATGTATCTCAATTCTCTAACATGTAGTCCACACCGCCCAGAGCCTACATGTACCAGTGTCATACTAATGATAGTCCATCGCCCAGGTCCTACATTATCACTCAGTGTCATAATCAGTGGCCACGCGCCGCAGGTCCTACATGTATCTCAGTTCATACCAATGATAGGTCCATCGCCAGGCCTACTGTATCTCATCTAAGAATCATGGATGTCCTCGCCCAGTCCTACATATCTCTCAGTTTCATAATCAATGATAGGTCCACACCCGGTCCTACATGTATCTCATTGTCATATCATGATAGGTCCACCGCCCAGGTCCTACATGTATCTCAGTCTCATACCAGTGATAGGTCCCATCGCCCAGGTCCTAATGTATCTCAGTGTCAAATCAATGATAGGCCACGCCCAGGTCCACAGTATCTCAGTGTCATAATCATGTGATAGGTCCAATCGCCCAGGTCCTACATGTATCCTCAGTGTCCATATCAATGATGTCCATCGCCCAGGTCCTACATGTATCTCAGTGTCTAATCAGATAGGTCCATCGCCCAGGTCCTACATGTATCTCAGTGTCATAATCAATGATAGGTCCATCCCAGGTCCTACATGTATCTCAGTTCATAATCATATAGGTCCCACGCCCCGGTCCTACATGTATCTCATTGTCTAACAGTGAAGGTCCACTCGCGCTGCCCTACATGTATCTCAGTCTCATAATCATGATAGGTCCACCGCCCAGGTCTACAATGTATCTCATGTCATAACAAGATAGGTCCACGCCCAGGTCCTACATGTATCTCAGTGTCATAATCAGTGATAGGTCCATCGCCCAGGTCCTACATGTATCTCAGTAGTCATAATCATGATAGGTCCATCGCCCAGGTCCTACATGTATCCGTCACACATCTAAGTCATAACTCCGCAGTGTCGTCAATCAGTCCACCCCCAGGTCCTACAGGTATCTCAGTGTCAAATCAGGATAGGTCCACCGCCCGGTCCTACATGTATCTCGTGTCATAATCAATATGGTCCACGCCCAGGTCCTACATGTATCTCGGTGTATATCATGATAGGTCCCACGCCCAGGTCCTACATGTATCTCAGTGTCATAATCAGTGATATGGCCATCAGCCCAGTCCTACATGTATCTCAGGGTCATAATCAGTGATAGGTCCCATCGCCCAGGTCCTACATGTACTCAGTGTCATATCATGATGGTCCACCGCCCAGTGTCCTACATTTATCTCAGTGTCATAATCAGTGTAGGTCCATCCCAGGTCCTACATGAATCTCAGTGTCATAATCAATGAAGTGGCCACTCGCCAGGTCCTACATGTATCTCGGTGTTATAATCAGTGATAGGTCCATCGCCCAGGTCCTACATGTATCTCAGTGTCATAATCAGTGATAGGTCCATCACCCAGGTCCTACATGTATCTCAGTGTCATAATCAGTGATAGGTCCATCGCCCAGGTCCTACATGTATCTCAGTGTCATAATCAGTGATAGGTCCATCGCCCAGGTCCTACATTATCTCAGTGTCATAATCCAAGCATAGTCCACCGCCCGGTCCTACATGTATCCATGTCTCATAACAATGATAGTCCACGCCCGGTCCTACATGATCTCATTGTCATAAATGATAGGTCCCATCGCCAGGTCCTACATGTATCTCAGTGTCATAATCATGATAGGTCCACGCCAGGTCCTACATGTATCTCATTGTCATATCAGTGATAGGTCCACCGCCCAGGTCCTACTGTATCTCAGTGTCATAATCAGTGATAGGTCCACCGCCCAGGTCCTACATGTATCTCAGTGTCATAATCAGGATAGGTCCACCGCCCAGGTCCTACATGTACCTCAGTGTCATATCATAGATAGTCCATCGCCCGGTCCTACAGTACTCCGTGTTATAATCAGTGATAGGTCCACGCGCCAGGTCCTACATGTATCTCGGTGTTATAATCAATGATAGGTCCATCCCCCAGGTCCTACATGTTCTCAGTGTCATAATCAGTGATAGGTCCACCGCCCAGGTCCTACAGTATCTCAGTTCATAATCAATGATAGGTCCACCCGCCCAGTCCTACATGTATCTCAGTGTCATAATCAATGATGTCCACCGCCCAGTCCTACATTTATCTCGTGTCTATAAAGCATGATAGGTCCATCGACCCAGGTCCTACATGTATCTCAGTGTCATAATCATGATAGGTCCTCGCCCAGGTCCTACATGTATCTCAGTGTCATAATCAGTGATAGGTCCACCCCAGGTCCTACATGTATCTCAGTGTCATAATCAATGATAGGTCACACGCCCCAGGTCCTCATGTATCTCAGTCTCATAATCATGATAGTTCCACCGCCCAGGTCCTACATTTATCCGTGTCATAATCATTGATAGGTCCACGCCCAGGTCCTACATGTATCTCAGTTTCATATCAATGTAGGGTCCCACCCCAGGTCCTACATTTATCTCAGTGTCATAATCGTTGATAGGTCCACATCGCCCAGGTCCTAACTGTATCTCAAGTGCAAAATCAATGATAGGTCCACCGCCCAGGTCCTACATGTATCTCAGTGTCATAATCAGTGATAGGTCCACCGCCCAGGTCCTACATGTATCTCAGTGTCATAATCAATGTATAGGTCCCATCGCCCAGGTCCTACATGTATCTCAGTGTCATAATCAGTGATAGGTCCATCGCCCAGGTCCTACATGTATCTCAGTCTCATAATCAGTGATAGGTCCATCGCCCAGGTCCTACATGTATCTCAGTCTCATAATCAGTGATAGGTCCATCGCCCAGGTCCTACATGTAAAACGAAAATAGGAGAACAAAAAGGACAACAAGGAGGACGGCGCCTCGCGTGATATCGTCGGAGAAGTTGAAAAAGGTAAGTATAGAATGTGCTCACCTGTTGAGCACTTGTAAAAGTGCAGTAGGGAAGGATGGAAATAAACGTATCCACTCCTTAGTCAGGTCTCCAATATTGGTGTCTTGAGCAGCTCCCACTAACTCCAAAGACCGGTATCCAACGGAAACCGTAATAATGTGTAGATTGCAAGAGCAAAAAGTTTTGGAGTTATGTGCGGGTGCGCTACAGACCGAATGAGGAGGTAAAGGGTATACAATGCTTAAATGGTATACAAAAAATAGAAAATGGATGGAATGAGATAAATTATGTGTATTTTTTATTTGATACAGCAGTAAAAGCAATCCAATGGTAATGGTTACGCGTTTCGGGAAACACTCCCTTCGTCAGACCATAACTAAAACATATAATAAGAATATACAATAAAAAGGTTAAAATAAATTACACTAAAATATTTGTAGGATGATGATCGGCAAACATAAAGTATGAGTAGTAAAGGATGAAGTATACTCGATCGTACTGAGGAGATAGTATGTACAGGGAGTAGTGTGATAGGACTTATTGGAGATGCAGCAGGTAAAACTTAGCAGAAAGTGATGAAGTAGAGCCAAAAATTAGGGAATGTATTAAGTGGCCAATCTCAAAGGAGACATGCACAGGAGAATAATAAAATGTTACTGGATAGCTCTAAAGAGGTGTTGGTAATAATGGGAACATGTACTTACATGAAGACTGGATCGGCACGAGGAGGTGCTGCTGATTAGCTGGAAGCTAATGGACAGATTGTATTTATGGCGCTCGGGGACGCCGGCGCATGCGCGGTCGCGACGGAACACTGGCGCATGCGCGGTCGCGACAGAATACTGGCGCATGCGCAGTGAGAGATAGTGAGTAGCGATGTGGATGAATATCTTGTAGGGTGGGAGGGAGATATACAGATATGCGCCTGAATGTGGGCAGTAAGGAGAAGAGGATGATGTCGCAAATAACAATGACAGAGAGTGTTCATAAAGGATAATACAACAATTGCATAAAAAAATAATCAAATGATAGAATACATAAAAACAGCACTAGGATGACAGGCTGAATCATAAACGGTACATATATATCAAAGTGAAACCAAAAGAAATATACAATGTCGATAATAGTAGTAGGTTAAGATATACAATAAAAGTAGATATGTTATGTTGAATGAATATATTCACAAAGGTGGGAGAAGTCAAAAAATGTTTTCTAGGCTTTCATTAAGACCGGCTGGAGCCAAAGTCTGGAGCTTGTAGATCCAGTACATTTCACGTTTGGTGAGGTGATTATACCTCTGGGGAGTGGACGGGGAAATGTATTCAATCGGGGTGATGTTGAAGTCCCTATAATTACGTTGATGATGTTGAGCAGCATGTCTAGATACACTGTGTAAAAGGAAGCCGTTACAGATGTTACTTCTATGTTTATTTAAACGCTCTCTAAGTGGTTGGATGGTTCGACCAATATATTGAAGTTTGCAACTGCACTCGATTAAATAAATGACGTAATTAGAACTGCAATTCAAGAAATTGTTAATCTGAAAAGTCTCGCCAGTGTTGTTAGATCTAAATGTTGTTTGTCTGTGACTAATTGTTTCGCAGCATTTGCATAACTTATGGCCGCACCTATAACTACCCAACATTTTGGGAAAGAGGGAGGAGGAAGTGGTGTTCTGTTTGGTGGTACGTAAACGACTAGGGGCCAGTATATTTTTCAGGGTGCGCGGCCTTCTAAAAGTGATCTTAGGATTGTTTGGCAGGATGTTTTTGAGGTGGGGATCATGGAGGAGTAAGCCCCAGTGTTTCTTGAGCACTCCCCTAATTGCTGCCCCGTCATCTGAAAAAGTGGTGATGAAATTGACATCGTTGTTGGGGTTGTCGGTTGTTTTATCTCTCGTCTTAAGGCAATCTGTTTGGCTAAGGGTGCCGGCCTTAGTGAGTGCTGATGAAATTAAGGGAGGAGGATAGCCTTTTGCCTTGAACCTGTCACTCAGAATTTTACTTTGTTCCTCAAAATCTTTGTTTGTGGTACAGTTGCATCTTATTCGTTTGTATTGACCATATGGGATGTTTGTTTTCCATTTTTTGTAGTGATTGCTGGTAAAATCAAGGTAGCTGTTGCTATCTACAGGTTTGAAGAATGTTTTAGTATTAATTTGATGATTCGTATGGAAAATAGTAACGTCCAGAAATTCAATCTCATTGGCTGCCAGATTGGAGGTGAATGTAAGGCCCCAGCTGTTGTCATTAATATTTTCTATGAAGCTTAAGGCTTCATCTTTACTGCCATTCCAGATTATAAAAATATCATCAATCTACCTTTTACAGGTTACGCATTTGTTGAAGTTGGGATGGGAGAAGATATTTAGTTCTTCGAAGAGGCCCACGTAAAGGTTGGCGTAACTAGGGGCGAATTTGCTACCCATAGCGGTACCCCGCTGCTGAATATAGATTTGTTCATGAAAAGAAAAATAATTATGAGAGAGAATGAATGTGATGGCGGTGAGTATAAAGTTGCTTTGAGTGTTTGGCATGTCCGGATCGTTTCTAAGAAAGTGTGAGATGGCGTTAACCCCTAAATCGTGTGGTATGACAGTATAAAGAGACGATATGTCCATGGTGAGGAATATATATGAGTCTTCCCAGGGTAACGTAAGGACATGTCTAATGAGATCCGAGGTGTCTAGCGTAAATGACTTTAATTTTTTGACATATTTTTGTAGAAATAAATCTACGTAGTGCGACAGGTTGGCTGTGAGGGAATTAATGCCTGAAATAATAGGGCGACCGGGTGGTTGTTTGAAGTTTTTGTGGATTTTAGGCAAAAAATAAAAAATGGGGATAGAAGGTTCCTCTACCTTGAGGTAGTGGGCCTCTTTTTTGGAAAGAACACCTAGAGTGGTGCCTTCATCAATGAGGGTGTAAAGTTCTTTTTTGAAAATAGTTGTAGGGTTATTCGGGAGTTTAGAGTAAAAGTTGGTGTCTGATAGCAATCGTACCGCTTCTGTGATATAGTCTTCTTTGTTGAGGATGACTATGCCACCACCCTTATCTGCCGATTTAATAATGATCTCGGTATTATTGGCGAGTTGCTTCAGGGCTCTTCTCTCTTTAAATGTGAGATTGTGTTTAGTGGAGGATGGTCTTTTAGTATTGGGTTTCAGATTTTGGAAGTCAGATGACACAAGCGTGTAGAAAGTGTCTATGTAATTACCCTTATGGTGAGTAGGGTAAAATGTAGACTTGGGTTTTAGATTGGTATGGATGAAGGGGGTTGTGGATGGTTCGGGAGGTCTAATGGGATCAGTATGATTTGGAGTGGTAATCCGATCAGTATGAAGCATGTTGAAATGTCTCTTGAGGGTGAGTTTACGGATAAATTTATTTAGGTCTACAAAGAGGTCGAAATCATTTGCATTTGAGGAAGGGCAAAAAGAGAGGCCCTTCTCGAGAGTCTTGGTTTCAATTTCATCTAATACATATTTAGAAAGATTAAATATCTTAACTAGGCTGGTGGATGTGGAACTAGCGGGGGGATTTGAGGTAGAGGTGGAAATAGTAGTGGGGGGTTGATCTATTTTTGTCGTTTGGATTTCGGGGTTTCTAATAGGGATTCTTCTATTGAGGCCGGAGTGCTTGGGTCGGTGTCTACCTCCTCTGGTTCCTCGTTTTAGGTTTTTTTTCTTTTTGCCTAATGGTGGTGCTAGGTGGACTGTTTCTATTAGACCCAAATTGGTGCATATTGAACGTTGGGGTCCTCTGACTTCCTGGGGAAGCCCTAAAAAAAAGGGTCAGATTCGTTGGAGGAGGGAATGGTACGAGGGCGTCTTTTGTGGTGTAGGTTTGGGATTAACCTTTGGTGTAAAAAAGCCCTTCCTCGTGGGAGCTATTAGAGAGTAGGCTGGTGTTGTGGAATAGTAGAATGAATCATCGAGATTTCTGAAGACACAGAGGGAAAATGGGTTTTGGTAGTTCAAAGTTGAAGGGCAGTCCCTGTAATGAATTGTGTGGGGTGTTCTAATTTATTTTTGGCCTCAATTTTGTGTATGTCTTTTGGTAAACTGGTTTTGCTCCTGAAGTGGACTTGGATGATGCTATAAATGTGCGGCAAGAAGTGTGCTACTGGTCTTATAACGGCGGGATCCATAGTGCATGTTTTGTTATTCTATTGGTGTAGTGGTCGGGTGGTTGTTTGACCTTAAGATTTGGACGGGTACCCACATGTGGATGCTTGATGGGGTTAGATGCAGTCTAATCATATATTTTTCTTAGCTGTGTTTCCTTGTCCAGTATTGGTGTACCTTCCTGTATTGTAATCCTGTCGTCCCTATCTAGTTTCCCTATTTTTTTGGTAAGATCTCTTTCTCAAGTGTTTTGTATTCGTTCCCATTTATTGTTTAGTTCTCATATAGGGGGTTGAGGGTTATAATCAGTGATAGGTCCATGCCGCCCAGGTCCACATGTATCTCATCGCTATCATTGATAGGCCCACCGCCCAGTCCTAATGTATCTCAGTTCATAATCATGATAGTCCACGCCCGGGCCTACATGTATCTCAGTTCATCATATAGGTCCACCCCGCCCAGGTCCTACATGTACTTCAGTGCATAATCAGTGATAGGTCATCGCCCAGGTCCTACATGTATCTCAGGCATAACATGATAGGTCCATCGCTCAGGTCCTACATGTATCTCAGTGTCATAATCATGATGGTTCCACCGCCCAGGTCCTTTCCATGTTCTCACTTGTCATAATCAAGTGGATCGGCTCACCCAGCCCAGGTCCTACTGTATCTCAGTGTCATAATCAATGATAGTCCATCGCTCGTCCTACATGTATCTCGTGTCATAATCAATGTAGGTCCATCGCCCAGGTCCTACATGTATCTCATTGTCATAATCAATGATAGGCCACGCCCAGGTCCTACTGTATCTCATGTCATAATCATAGATAGGTCATCGCCCAGGTCCTCACTTATCTCATTGTCTAATCATGGTAGGTCATCAGCCCAGGTCCTACATTATCACTCGTGTCATAATCAGTGATAGGGGCAATGGCCCAGGTCCTACATGTTAATCTCAGATAGTTCATAATCAGTGATGGGTCCAGTCACCCTATGGGTCCTACAGGTATCTCATGTGTCATAATCAGTGATAGGTCCTCACCCAGGTCCTACATGTACTCTCAGTGTCAATAATCATGATAGGTTCCATCGCCCAGGTCCTCACTGTATCTCAGTGTCACCTATTGAGTAGGCCATCCCCCAGGTACCTACATGTATCTCAGTGTCATAATCAATGATAGGTTCCACGCGCAGGTCCTACATGTAATCTCATTGTCATATCCATGTAGGTCTCATCGCCACGGTCCTACATGTATCTCAGTGTCGACTAATCAGTGTCAGGCCATCGCCCGGTCCTACATGTATCAGTGTCATAATCAGTGATAGTGGCCATCGCCCAGGTCCTACATGATTCTCAGTGTCATATCATGGTAGGCCCTCCAGCATCCAGGGTCCTAGCATGTATCTCGTAGTCCATAATCGTGATAGGGGCATTGCCCAGTGTCCTACATGTATCTCATGTTATAAAAAAAAAAATAATAAACATTGAGTAGGTCGAAATTCGTTGGATATGCAAAGGTACCAGACGACAAAGAAAGAGATTTCCTTTATTCTCCCAAGTCATCTGTATCTCAGTGTCACATCGTTGCGTTCCAAGCACCCGGTCCTACAGTGTATCTCAGTGTCTAATCAATGATAGTCCATCGCCCAAGACCTAACATGATCTCATGTCATAATCATAGTGAGATAGGTCCATGCCCAGTCCTACATGTATCTCAGTGTCAGAATCAATGGTAGGCCATCGCCAGGTCTTAATGTATCTCATGTCATACATCAAGAGTAGTCCACCGCCCAGGTCCTACATGTATCTCAGTGTCATAATCAATGATAGTTCCACGCCCAGGGCCCAGGTCCTACATGTTCTCAGTGTCATATCAATTGATAGGTCCCACCGCCAGGTCCTGGACAAACCCACCTCAGCACTAAGGCCTTGCATAGAAGCAAAACCTGGGGGAAACATACCGCCCATCCACAGTTAACCCCTTCAGTGTCTCACAGTGTATATACAGTACGTTTCTGTAAATATGCTGTGTGTCTGTATATGATACTGCGTGTGTGTGTCTGTATACGTGATGTGTATATGCTGTGTGTGGTGAATATATACTGTGTATAGTGTGTATATACTGTATGTATGTGTATATGCTGTGTCTGTATATGGTACTGTATGAATGTGGGTATTCGCTGTATGTGTGTATATGTGATGTGTAAATGCATTATGGTATGTTGCTTTTGTCCAATCTAGCAGCACAATTCTTTGTTAACTTTGCATTTGCTCCACTTTTTTCAAAAAGTAAGAGCACATAGTAAAAAATGGTGGTCACCATAAAAATATGTTACAGCATGTTTTGTTTGCCAGGATCATGCTGTGTAATTTCTGATGGTTGGCAAGTGTGGCTGAGATCGGCTATTTATGAGGGCCCCTCTATTGTCAAGTTGGACCTGCCTACAACATAGGGCCACATATTGGATTATTTTCTAGGGCCACTTTAATTTCTCAACCCGCCCCAGGTTTTGCCTCATACATCACATCTGAACTCAGCCTTATTATTTTACACACAATATTTTTAGTTCACAGTTTAATAACAAAGTACATATAGTCACTGGTTAATGCCAAGACTTAATTTTCTCTACAAACTGTACCAGTTTTAATACTAAAACATGCAGAACAATGAGAATCATTCTTAGGAGGAAACAAAAGTTAATAGTACAATATTTATTTGAATGTAATACAAATTATTATTATTATATTAAATATGTTTCAAGACAGATATCTGAGTTCCTTTCATATTGCTATTCTTCTTAAAGCAGCCAAGACCACTCTCTGGGGCTTATTTACTAAGGGTCCCGTGGGCGCATTTTCATCGGGTTTCACAACTTTTTGGGGATCGCGGTGGGATTGTGCCGCACGCAATCGTTTTGTGTCGCAATCATGGCAATCGCGTCGGACAACGCACCCTGGGGATCGCGCAGGGACTGGGTAAGTTAATGGGGCACATTTACTTACCCAGTTTAAGGGCACTTTTCTGATAACTTTTATTCTTGTAATATGTAAATTTTGTATAGAGGCTACTAGGGCGTGGAGTATCCGGTGCTGAAGTTACACGGCGTGGCCACTCCACACCCTCTTTGTAGCCTCTTTGTTCCTCCTATCCAAAATCTTCGGCCCCTTCCGCCGAACCTGCTGGCCCGCGTCTGTGCAGCCCCGGCTTTGGAGCACCGATCTGCATGCGCAGACGGCAGGTCCGTCGGACGAGGGACTACCGAAATCTACCGAAGATTTCAGGTAGGAGGAACAAGGAGGCCCTTAAAAAGGCTATCCTCACGTCCTATTGATCCACCTACCACCCGATCTACCTTTATAGGTAGATTTGTGTTGGTAGGTTCCCTTTAAGCCCACCAACCCCTTCCCGGTGACCTTATTTAAATCAGACCCTCCTTGGTATTGCATGGCATCCGCTGTTTCTGTGGTGCGGTGCTGCTGGGAACCCTTGGCCCAGAGCCATGGGGGCTTAGACTGCCAGTATGGGTATATGGCAGCTGCTGGGTCTCGGTCCCTGCTGGCACTGTGTTGTGGTGACAGTGGGTACCATGCGATGCTGCACCCAATAATGTAGGGACCAACACACTATTGTGAAGTGGTTAGTGGGCTTATGCAATTTGATCAAAATGTAACTAAGAACCTCAAGTTTGTTTTGTAAATGTAGCCTAGTGGCAATAGCTTATTGTGTGATTTGTGGATGTGTGGTCTAGATCTTTCTCTCTCCAAATATTGTTACAGTACAGTCAGTGGCGTAACTACAGCCGCCGTAGCAGTTGCTGCGGGGCCCGACTGTGCCACAACTTCACTTCGGGATCCACCACAGAGAGGAGAAGGGAGTGCAGTTTGGGTCTCCGCGCCACCTCTAACCCCAGGCAGAGGCGGATGATGTCCCTTCCGGGCCACATACATTGTACTGCAGAGGAGGTACAGGTCCGGTGGTCCGTATGCTTGAAGTCCCTGTGAGTTCCTGCAGCCGGCTCTCCTCCTCCCTAGAGTACCCACTGTGTTCCCGGCCAGTGCTCATACAGCAGCAGCGAGGCCTGGGCTGCTCCCTGCTGTACTCTATGGATTACAGTGCTGCTGAGCCTCAGGGGCTATATGTGTGTCTGTATATGTGTGTGTAAATGATGTATGACAACCATTGGCTTGTGCTGCTTTGGACTTTGCATTTTCTATATTTTTTGTTAGATAGAAAAAATAGAAAGACATTGGGGAGTTGAAAAACTTAATTAGAAAGAAAGTATATGGATATAAATACTGTATGAGGCATTTTTGCACCTGGTGGTATGAACATAGATTTTAAACTGTTTGTAGTTTGAAGGATGGAGGAAATTAAACTGAAGTCAACAAAATATTACATTTACGATGTTATACAGTATGTACTAAGTAATTCTATAATAAGGGTGAATTGTTACTTTTATTTATATTTCGTTTCTTTACTTCCCAAGATATTTTGTAGCATTTAGTGAAAATATGAATAGAACCAAGCAAGTTATCAATGATATGGAAAGTGTAATCCAGCATTTCCTGGCTTTATTATTGAAAAAAGAGATGATTTAAGGCTACAGATCGTTACCCATTGGCTGAAGAAGGGTGAGATAATGGTATACGTAATTACTGTGAAAAATGAAAAAGTAGCTCCTTTTCTAAATACCAACAAAAATTGCGTGGTGCTGCACCTTCCCTCTTATGAGCTGTCCTTAACGGTCCTAGATGGATCCAGCAAACATCCACTATTCAATAATCCAGTAGAAAAAACAAAAGAGCTCCAGTCACAAAAGAGCCTTTTCTAAATAGTTGGTTGAATAGAAATAAAAAAATCAGAGAGTACTTAAAGAAGGTAATCTGTCCACTGATTGGTCAGTCTGGTAATACCCCAGAGCCCTGCAGACTCATAAGCATAATTTAAAATATTATTTTATGAGAAGATTACTACCACCATGGTGCCTGTATCTGTTAAGTGTCCCTGGATTACCATGCTTGATTTTGATGGTAGATTTACCTTAAAGGACATCTGCCACCAGAATGAAAGACTGTATGCAAATGAGACCCTCAGGCTCCTTTGCATACAGTCCTTTATGCTGGTGATAGATGCTCTTGAAAGGAGCTGCCCGAGTCTAAGTAAATAAAAAATGAGGAGGCCAGAGGTGGGCTCTATTAAAAAAAACCTATTACTTACCTTGTCCAATGCTCCCGGTGTCCTGTATTGCGTTCTCCACAACCCTCACCCATCTTTGTTTATAGGGGCACGAAAGCTTCACTCTTGCAGCTTCTGTCCGGCATTACCGACTAGTCTCATTATCCCAGTGCTGTATCATGCCTGAGGCATGGTGACGGGTGTGCGGGCCCAGATTGCCTGAAGTTGCAAGAGCAGAGCTTCCGTGCCCTTGTAAACAAAGAGAGGCACAAGCTAAGGAGAGCGAGGCGCAGGATACTGGGAGTGCCAAACAAGGTACTATTTATTTTTTTTCAGCAGACCATCCCCAGCCACCTTGTTTTTTTTTAACTTCGTCTCGGACAACCCCTTTAAAGTATTATTAAGAAGAAGAAAGAAAATTTTGTATATTAATTTAAAAAATGTGTAATCTTTTTTTTTTTTTTTTAATTTTCTTTATTCAAATTTTCCATAAATATTACAAAAAACATTAACCCCTTAGGGACGTGGCCCTTTTTCATTTTTGCATTTTAATTTTTCACTCCCCACCTTCAAAAATCTGTAACTTTTTTATTTCTCCATGTAAAGAGCTCTGTTTGGGCTTGTTTTCTGCCTAACAATTAGGACTTCATAGAGATGGTATTTATTATTCCATGCCGTGTACTGGGAAGCGGGAAGAAAATTCAGAATGCAGTGAAAATTATGAAAAAACGCATTTGCGCCGTTTCTTGTGGGCTTGGATTTTACAGCTTTCACTGAGCGCCCCAAATCACATATCTATTATATTCTTTGGTTCGGTACGATCACGAGGATACCAAATATGTACAGGTTTTATAATGTTTTCATACATTTAAAAAAAATTAAAACCTTTTGTACAAAAAAAAAATCTTCTTTTTGCCATGTTCTGGCACTAATAACTTTTTCATACTTCAGTGCCCGGAGCTATGGGTGGTGTCATTTTTTGCGACTTTTGATGACGTTTTTAATGCTCTCATTTTGAGGACTGTATGGGCTTTTGATCACTTTTTATAGAATTTTTTATATTTTTCAAAATGGCAAAAAAGTGACATTTTCGACTTTGGGCGCCAATTTCTGTTACGGGGTTAAACGCCAGAAAAATTCGCTAATATATTTTGATAGATCGGACATTTTGGGACGCGATGATACCTAAAGTATTTATGATTTTTACTGTTTATTTATATTGATATCAGTTCTAGGGAAAGGGGGGTGATTTAAACTTATACTTTTTTTACTATTTTTTCATATTTTTTAAAAAAAAATGTAATTTTTTTTTACCATTATTTGAGATCCTTCAGGGTAATTTAACCCTGTAGGGTCCGATTGCTAATACTATATACCGCAATACTACTGTATTGCAGTATATAGCAATTTTACAATGATTTTTAATAGCCTGCCCTCTGCTGGCTATTATAAATCATTGCACATGGCAAACCTATGAATCTCAATGAGACTCTAGGCTGCCATAGCAACCGATCGCCGACCTGCGATGACATTCCAGGGGGCGGCGATCGTCCATCCAAGATGGCGGCGTCCATATAACGGTATGTTATGTGCTGCGGTCGCTTAACAGGTTAACTGCCACGATCGGTGCCAGCACCGACTGCGGCAGTGACAGGCGGGTGTTGGCTGTTTTATACAGCCGTTACCCGCTGTGTATGGAGAGACCTCAGCTCGTGAGCTCTCTCCATACACCCCTTGCCGCGCGAGGACGATATAGTTCGTCCTCGGTCGGCATGGTGTTAATCAAAAGCGAGGGATAGTTTTAACAATCACAAGATATCAACACAGTGTTAAATAACCTTTTAGTACATTAGAAATATGCTATACGTCTCCAATAATCCACTATATATTATTAATATCTGTACATCTCAATAATCAGAAATAACAATAACACTTTCACTTATACAGCTCGTTTATAATCACCTTAACTACAACAATAAATATTTGATATCATAGTGCTATTCTTTATCCTCAGATTCCCTTTTACTTTTTCTTTCCTCCTAATCTATTCCTTTCCCTCCCTCCCCACCCCTCCCAGTCAGCAGGGAAAAAAAAAGAAAAAAAAATTTAATAAATAAATTTAAAAAATATCCATACACATACATATATACATATACTTATATATATATACATATACATAATTCCTACTCACAGTTAGTTCTCTACATTATCGTCTAGCCATCTTTTTTGCCACCTTTCCTCCTTTCCTAATTCTATATATTTCATTTTTTCCAAAATTTTTATTCTATCTAGTCTCTTATGCCATTCTGCCATGGATGGTCTTTTAAGGAATATCCAATTATAAATCAGTATACAGCGAGCCACCTGTAGTGCCATTCCCAACCATCTAACCTGATGTGAGGTACCAGCGATTTCACACATATTTCCCAGCACAAAGACATCTGGTGTCTTAGGAACCATCAGTCCTGGTACACGGCTTACCTCTATATGTATATCCTCCCAGAATTCCAGTACCACAATACAGTTCCCCATCATGTGGAGGAAATCTGCATTTTGTTCCTGGAACTTCGGCATTTTACGTTCTTTGTTCTCTTAAACCGATTGATCATAGCCGGGGCGTAGTACAATCTATATATAATTTTGAACTGAATCAGACTGATTGCTTCTGAGCATACAATGTTCATATTTTGGAAGATGTTCGTCCAATGTTTATCCGATAGCACTCCAATATCTCTTTCCCATTTTCTTTTACTTATATGTGTGTCTGGTTCCCTTATATTATTTATAATAAATTTATATATTTTAGATAATAATTTTTCCCCCCTCTAACTTTCCCCAAAGCTGCCCGAGTCTAAGTAAATAAAAAATGAGGAGGCCAGAGTTGGGTTCTATAAAAAAAATCTATTACTTACCTTGTCCAATGCTCCCAGTGTCCTGCGTTGCGCTCTCCACAACCCTCACCCATCTTTGTTTATAGGGGCACGAAAGCTCCACTCTTGCAGCTTCTGTCCGGCATTACACCATTATCCCAGTGCTGTATCATGCCTGAGACATGGTGACGGGTATGCGGGCCCAGATTGCCTGAAGTTGCAAGAACAGAGCTTCCGAGAGGCACAGGCTAAGGAGAGCATGGCGCAGGACACTGGGAGTGCCAAACAAGGTACAATTTTTTTTTTCAGCAGACCATCCCCAGCCACCTTGTTTTTTTTTTTAACTTAGTCTCGGACAACCCCTTAAAAGTATTATTAAGAAGAAGAAAGAAAATATAGTATATTAATTTAAAAAATGTGTAATCTGAATGTGAATGGATTTATAAAAAAAAAATCTGCTATCCTAAATGTTCATAACCTTCAAAAGACATCAGCTAGCACTAGTCTGCAGTGATGTCTTTTGGCGTTGCTGCAGTTTCCTGCCATAGACCATAGGCAGAAGGGGAGCGGTTCATTACTGCTTCTACCTTCTCATTTCTTTATTGCATAGAACTGAAGTAGCCCTATGCTGTGAATAGCAGAAGCAGTACATGATTGCCTGGTCTGTAAGGGTGGTAAGACAAAGGACAGTGCTGCCCTAGACGTATACCCTCACAGGGGCGTTTTTTTCCTGCATCTGGGCTTTTATAGATGCAGTTACAGTAGAAAACTTGTATGAAAAAAAATATCGCCTATTGGTTGACACAAAGTAAAAAAACACACACAAAAAATTAATAAATATTTAGAAATAAACATTAACATATCCTTTAACCACAGGGGCAGGAAACAACTCTGAAGAACACCTTAAAATAAGCCCCTCCTCTTACCTCTTGAGCTTTGTTTCCTGTCTCTTGGGGAGGTTGAGGAACATTGGCTTCCTTATTACTCTCCACTCGGCTACCAGGATTCCCCTGAGTTTGGTTGAGGGAGGTTGTGCAGGGTCCTATAAAGCGATGTGGCTCTGGACACTTCCCGGTGGCTGCAGGTGAGCCGTGAGTACAGGATCAGGTGTGCATGTGAGTGGGGGATTCCGTGAGGGGATGGGGATCCTCTACCTATTTGCAGTCAAATAATGTTAAGCTATTGGAGGATTGGTCTGAGGAGGCGGAGCTTCGTTGGCAGCATAATTCAAAATTTTAATTCACTTCTGCATATTACAGTTTACAGTGTGTTTCCTGCTGAGTAATGTCTGCCCCTGTTTACCCTGTGGAGCTCTCTAAACCTTCAGATCCTGTTGCTACCCCTGGTATGGGGTCTGGAGTCTCTTCTCCAGTGGCATTGGGAATAAAAGTCTATGTTCCCTAGGTATGCATTTAATTGTATGTTTTGTTGAAACTTGCTTTGTTCTAAGATCCCAAAACAGAAGTTGCATTTGAATCCTCTAAGAAATGTGCAATTTTTTAGGAAAGATTTTTCATCCTGGTCATAAAATAGAACTGTGAAAATTGTACAGAAAGAACTGGAAAGAACCCTCTGGATGCAGCCTCATACCGTCCTATCTCCCGGCTTAATACAGATCTTAAAATCTTAGCAAAACTGATGGCTCTGAGGCTGCAAAAAGTGATTACTGAATTGGTGCATTGGGACCAAAATGGTTTTATTCAGGGATGGAGGACGTGTGACTGTATCCAGAGGTTCCATGTGGCCGTTGAGTTGGGTGAGGGTGGGCTCCGCTCCATCCTGTCGATCTATGCAGTAAAGGCATTCGACAGGGTGGAGTGGAGCTTCATGAGGAAATTCGGGCTCGGTGATAATTTCATTAATATGGTTAAATGTATGTATAATACCCCGATGGCCAGAATTAGAGCCGGGGATAAAGAATCAGAACCCTTTAGGCTAACTCGGGGCACAAGGCAGGGATGCCCCCTGTCCCCTCTCCTATTTGCCCTATATATGGGGCCATTGGTGATCAAAATCAGGAATAACGGGGACATTGAAGGGGGGGCTGCGGCGGCATGGAGGACAAAATATGTCTTTATGCAGATGATGTGGTGCTTTATCTCCGTAATTCCCCTGATACCATTCCCAGAACAATTCAAGCGGTTGAAGAATTTGGAGATATCTCGGGCTTTAGGGTAAATTGGTCTAACATAATGCCCCTAGACAATGAAGCAAGAGAGTGGATCATGGGAAGGGGGGTCTGTCATGTGTAGATAATTTTAAATATCTTGGCATTGAGGTCTCTAACAAGATTGGGGACTTCCAGTGCCTAAACCTTGACCCCCTTCTGAAAATTTAAAGGGCCAGCGCACCGCTAATTGGTGCACTGGCTGAACACCTCACCTTTAAGAATCCTGCCTCTTCCTGTGTTCCCTGCCGGATCTTTGTGCCTCACAGCCTAAGAGAAAGCTTCCTGGTGATTATCTGCGTTCCTGTGTATTCCTGCGTTCCTGTGTATTCCTGCGTTCCTGAGGTGTATCTACTATGTATATGTGTATATACTGTGTATATGTGTATAGGTGTATCTACTATGTATATGTGTATATACTGTGTGTATGTGTATATACTATGTGTATGTGTATATACTTTGTATATATGTATATACTGTCTATATATGCATAGATGCATATACTGTATTTATACACGCATATATCTATAGAAGTATATATGTATATGTGCACATTTAAATATATGCATGTATGATGTATGTGTGTTTTTGTATATGCTGTGTGTATGGTATGTATGTATATGCTGTATATACTGAATGTGTGTGTGTGTATGTGCTGTATATACTGAATTTGTGTGTGTATGTGCTGTATATACTGAATGTGTGTATATTCTGTATGTATATGCAGTATGTGTGTATATGGTGTTTTATACTGCATGTATGTGTATATATGGTCAGTGTATACTGAATGTGTGTAAGTATATATATATATATATATATATGTATATAATGTGTATGCAGTATGTGTGATATGTATATACTGTATGTGTGTATATACTTTATGAGTTTGTATATACTCTGTGTATTAGTGTATAAATATATAGGAGTGCATAAATGTATGTATATGGGTGCGAGTATACGAGTGTAGAACTTTATGTGTGTGTATATAAGTATATGTGTATATATCAGTGTATAAATGTGTGTAATTGTATAAACATGACTGTATAAGGGAACATTCACAAGAACGTATGGGGGATGTATATCTGGCCGCAAATTTGTTGCCAGATATACCTCCCTCATAGGCGTCTATAGCGCCTGGGCTCGGTACGGTGAGCACAACGAGTACTCACTGTTTCCAGCCGTGGCCGCAAAAGAGATAGAGCCTGAACTATCTATGGCCATAATAACGACCATGTGGCTCTCCAGCGCGCCAGACGTCAAGCTATAGCCAGATGGGCACACGTTTATGTGAATGCAGCTTATGTATGTATATATTTTTTTAAGGGGAAGGGGGGCCCCATGCAGAAATCTGCTGTGGGGCCCAGCTTCTCCTAGTTACGCCCCTGTGTGGCTTCTTATCCTTCCTCATATTGTAGCTTCTCATCTCCCCTTACAAACACCACATTCTCAGTTCTCCTCTCTTCTCCTTGATGATGTTGACAGCATCACTAAGTTTAAGTCCCAGGGGTGGAGTCAGCTGTGATCAGAGCGGAGTCAGTGGTTATCGGGGCCCGGTGGTGGATTCCTTGGTACTGTTGGGCCATTCGAAGCCTCAAAACACAGATCATTATATCTAACAATCAACTTGAGCCCTGCCACAAAGTTTGGGGTTTATTGGATACACACCGGATTACCAATCCCTGCTAATCCCTGTAGTGTCTGATTATTGTGTGTCCTGTGGTCCGTATGTCTTTTTCTTATAGTTAACTTTTAGAATTTTAAAGTTAAAGTTTTAGAATTTTACAATGTGGATACATAATGGGGCAAATTTACTTACCCGATCCTGTCGCGATCGCCGGTTCGGTCCGACGAGGATAAAGTCTGACGCGATTCATGAAGCTTGTGCGCCCGAGTTCCAGCATCCGTCACTTCCCCGCCCAGGTCCGCCGGAGTTTACCTGCTTCTTCCCGGTGCTTGTAAGTGCGTGTCTTGCGACACAATTCTAAATGTTAAATCTTGCGCGTTGTCCGAATGTGTAGGGTTGTCCGACGGCCACGCCCCCAGTTTTCAGTTGCGTGCAAGTCGGTGCCGATACACCAAAATCCGATCGCGTGCGCCAAAATCCCAGGGCAATTCGCCGCAAAACGGAAATAATCAATCAAAATCAAAATCTCAATCAAATCTGAATCTTAATTTCACAAGGCAAAATATCAGTGAAAAATACAACTTTGCTTTGCTAAACGAGAAGAATCTGTACACCCCGCTGCGTCGTGTCATTGATATCATCCAGGAGGTTCCCTTACGCTTCTGGTTTTCTTCTGGTCCCATTGCCTTTCAAGCAAATCAAACATTGTGACTTTACACATAGATGTAGATCTGATGGTAGTTTCCTCCTGCCTCATCTCTGCAATGTTTTTGGCAAGTCCCTGAAACTAGACAATTTAATTAAAACGTTATCTTAAAAATACTTTATTAACTTGAAAGGCTACTGGGGCTTCGCTGAGCGCTGGTCCTAAAGCTACTCCATGCCCGGTAGCTTCCTGAGTGCTGCACCCCCTATTTTCACTCACGCATGCACACAAGTTGCAACCCCGACCGGCCTCTTTGGAGCTGTGCGCAGTAGCTCCGGCTCAGTAGCACCACAATGCACACGTGTCTTCTGCATACACTGACTCCTATGCAGAGTGTCGCATGCTGCATTATCCTCTCTGCCTGTGCGCATGCACGAGCCGCATAAGGAGTACGACAGGAAAGAAGGCGGCACTCCAGAGGGTGCAGGGGTTGGGTGGCCTTAGCACCCGGAGCTCGGCGAGGTTACTCCACACCCCTGTGACCTTTCAAGTTCTGTATGGCAGGCAGTGACATATTGTGCAATGGACATTGTGGTCTCCTCTCCCCCCTGAACCGGATGGATCTTCTCTTCCTCCTCCATGGAGCAGAAGCCCGGGAGAAAATCTGAGAGTCTCCTGAAGTGAGTGTCCCTCACTGCTGAGTATTTGGAAAAACTGAATCGCATCGCTTTGAGGTGGTTTAGGTGCAGGTTTGTCATGAACAGGTGAAAGACATGAACTGAAGGGTGAATTGTTTTTGAATGGAGAAACTGCTCCACAAATGTCTTTCACCGTTCAGTTGACAAAAACTGCACCTTAAACACCTCAAAGCTGATGCGTTGCAGTTTTAACTGCAATTGTGACCGCACCCTCCAAACTCTTGGGGGATTTACTTAAAGTGTCGGTGGTTCTGCATTGGTCTTGTTTACCGACACCTCTTCGGAAGAAGATACACATTGAATATTGTTGAGCTCCGCGCGCAGAGGACATTCTGGCGCCGATGCGAGACCATTCGTCCGGGACCCAAAACTGTCACAAAGCACAGAAAAGTGTCCAACAAGTCCTGCGATAGCCCAGTAGTTTTCTTTGGTCACTTCGCCAGTTTACAGCGCCCAAAAAGGGCTGAGAAACAATTAATTGTGTCTGGGAGTTTTCCATCCGCCAAAAACCACGCCCCTTTTGGAGGAAGGCGTCGGAGAGCAGAGACGGAAAAGGCATTTTTTGTGGCGCCCGCCAGACTTAATAAATAGGTCTGAGAGCAAGAACATGTGGTGAGCGCGGACAACCAAAACTGTCGGAAACGACCATAGTAAATGTCCCCCCTTGCTGTTCACTTCCAAAGCTGCAGTATCTTGGTATCAGATAGATGCTGATTCACTGGCAACTAGCAAATTATCTGAAATGCGCTTTGATGTGACAAAAGTAACTAAAAATTGTGAACAAGTGTGTGTATACATACAGATGCTTATTTAACTACCAGGGCATCACTCGGCAAGACGCCAAGAGCTTACTGACAAAAATCCGACCCGTGGGTCTGTAATAGATCCCAAACCCTCCCAGTAAACCGGATGATGGCAAGGCATGAAAGCACTCTTCTGGAATTAAGAAAAGTGGGAATCAATGACGGCAGAGGACATGAAAGTACTACACATTTACAGATAGCTAAGTGTACGTGTACTATCAAAGAGGGAGATTTGCAAGAAAAATCCCAGGCACAACGTTTTGATATGATATGGCGCACATCCGATGGCGTAACATATTTACTGCATATGGACAGGCTTGGATTTCCTGTCGGCCCTGCCAAACCACATAATATAAGGACATATAGTGCATGGGGTTGGTTATTTTTCTACACAAAGTTTCTTCATAATGAGCATTGCACATAAAAAGAGGGCAGAATCAACTCTAATCCCACAAGAATGTTAATACCCTTCTCTACAGAGGCCCACAAGACAAGGAGCACATGAACAAGAACATATTATAAAAAGGAAAAATAATACCAGGTGGTATAGAATACATGATATGGCTATAACTCATTAATCACGCGCATAAAAGTGGAGTTTTATATGGGATACACTGGAATGGGCGAAACGGAATTGAGCACGTCTTTCTGACTGTCTTCTGTTAGATACAATAGACATTAATTACAGCAGGTATGCATGATTATAATTCAGTGGAAGTTACAGAGACTGTTGTGAAGGACTTCCGTACTTGCGGTAGTTACAGTCCAACATAAAGGTATACTACTCATATTGACGTCACAGGAACTGCTGCAGCAAAAAAACAATGTTAGATCATTGCCCAGTCCCTGCTGTGCAGACAACAAGATACAAGTATTATTCACCATTTCTTGTTGTTGGCACAAATCAATAATAGACACCTACAGATATTTCCTTAGACAAGGAAGCCGCCCTTTTAATATTATGGTATGAATGCAACATACGGACCCCTGTGTACCCAGTAGGGCGATACAAGTATTAGAACGCTGCAAAAACAGGCTTGAAAGGTGAGCAGGCCCTACTGAGACCACAACTGATATGTTAATCCTCCACTTTTGCGTACCACATTCAATGTAAGAACAGGGTTCCAAGTATGATGGACTCTTTGTAATGCATAGATAATGCCCGCATACGTACACTATTCATCTGCTAGCTGTTCCTGCAAGTGGGAATCCCAATGGAGATGAATTGTAAAAACACAAGTTTGCATGCCACTTCATATTATCATTGTAATGAAGGTAAATATTGTTGAGTAGTCCCAATTAGTTTCATGAAGTGGAAAAAAGTCCTTGGGAAAAGTCCTGGACATTCCAGCCGCGAGTGACATTCCACAATATTTACAGGGACACTGTGGATGGATACAAACACTGTGAACCCAGAAGCTGTTCATTTGACAGCAAATGAACTTTTTGGCGGCGTATGATCGGTGAAGGGCGTGGCTAGTGGAAAGATGCTGCAGAATACGAGTCGTCTGCATCATACCGTATAGATACGGAAGACGAAAGAGGAGCTTCTTTTGCACTCTAGTAACCTCCAAGTGGTGAGACCTTAGCATTTCAAATGGTAAAATTGCGGTGGGCAGATTGCCAAATCTAGCAGTCAATCAGGAATGGACCCCATCACGGAGAATTACTGTGTACGGACTGTTTAGGGATCCAATGCATCAGTATTTTCTTTATATTGTACATTTGACAGGGATGAATGGTGTGAATGTGTTCTGAAACAGTGTGGTTAAACAAGTGAAAGCCAATATATACAACGATGAGGAGTCTTAGAGTAAAGTCTCGTACAGTATGTGTCTAGATACAGTGGTCATCGGGCTCTCCCAACGTGGCTCCAGGAAGTTTAAGTTATGATATTCAACAGAATATGAGGGTGCATATAACAAGCAATCAGTCCGCCAGTACGCCACAGCACCCCAACCCATAAACGATCTGTGAATCAGGTGACTGTTGCCAGACTTTAGCATTAACCCACTACATGACAGTATTACAGTCACACAAATGATCCGCCTCGGTGGGGCTACAGTGCAGAAATTCCTGCCAGGGTTGCATAGTGACCTTCCAGGAAAGGGCCAGGCAGAGATTTAAATCATGGCAAATACAGCATTTTGTGTCCTGCTGTAAGAATGGAGAGTTTGAAGTCGTGCAGGGGGGAAAAATCTGCTCCTCACCCATGTCAATTACATGCACCATCCACGTCAGACAAACATTCGCCAGCCAACGGAAACTATACGCATCACTGGAAAATGTTGACCCTGGCAGAAACAGGAAAGAACTGGACAGACCTCAATGACAAGTGAGGACAAGGAGGGTAACTCAGCGCCGCACACCCGGGAACAGGCGGTTATCACACTATTACTCTGCGCCATACGAAAGACAGATCGAAGCACTGTCCAGGGATTGGGATGATCTGGCCCTAATAAAGCCTGGACATGAGGCGTTTGAGGATTGCTTCTCCCATCCTGAAGAGGCTAATGGGCCGGTGCTCAGGTCCGTCTGAGGAGGATGTTAGTCTGTGCGCCCGGTACACGCTGCAGCCCGCTGCACTACGAGCAATGACGGAATGCAGCCGGCAGCTCGTGCTGTCACGCCCCCGAGAGGAGAAGCCGAGCCTGTTAAGTGTGACCGATCCCCCTCCCGTCATACCAAAAACCCACCCTACTGTAATATCATGGCCCAGGGACTCATTCAAGGAAACATAAGCCGGGGCATTGTCACATGAAGTATATAGATGCCAAAAGACGTAGACATAGGAAAGACTAGTGAGTGAGATAGATATGAGGTAGCTATTATAGGTGTGAAGTAGATTAGATATGAGGTATTATATAGTATGATGTAGATAGCTATGCAGTGGTATTAAGCTATAATGTAGATAATCTGGAGTAGTTAATAGCTATGAGGTAGATATGCGGTAGGTATATAGCTATGATGTAGATAGATATGCGGTAGGTGTATAGCTATGATGGTAGAAGAAGAAGAGATAGGTATATCGGGATGATGTGGAAGATATGCGTAGGTATCTAGCTCATAATTGTACATAGATATGAGGTAGGTATATAGCTATGATGTAGATAGATATGCAGTAGGTATATAGCTATAATGTAGATAGATATGAGGTAGATATGCGGTAGGTATATAGCTATGATGTAGATAGATATGCGGTAGGTGTATAGCTATGATGTAGATAGATATGCGGTAGGTATATAGCTATGAGGTAGATAGATATGCGGTAGGTATATAGCTATGAGGTAGATAGATATGCGGTAGGTATATAGCTATGAGGTAGATTGGTAGATTTAGATAGCCTACGCGGTAGGTATATAGCTATGAGGTGGAGAGATTAGTGAGTGGCGTATAGCTATGATGTAGATAGAGATGCAGGGTAGGTGTAGGTATATAGTATGAGGGTAGTAGATACGTGGAGGTATTATAAGCTATGAGGCAGAAGCTACGCGGTAGATAGAGCATAATGTAAATAGATAAGAGGTAGGTCTAAGGTATGATGTGGATAGATAGCAGGTAGGTTATATAGCGAAATGTAAATAGATAAGAGGGCTAACGGTATATGCTATGGATGTAGGAGCTAAGCGGTAGGAGGTATATCGCGATGAGGTAGAGATATGGCGGTAGGATAGATATGAGTAGAGGAAGATAATATGGGGAGGGATATAGCTAGGAGGTAGATTAGGGGGTACGATAGATATGCGGTAGGTTTCGATAAGCGATGAGGTAGATCAGCTATGCGGTAGGTATATAGCTATGAGGTAGATAGATATGTGATTGGCTTATAGCTATGATTGTAAGATAGAGATGAGGTGGTAGGTATATAGCTATGAGGTAGCTAGATACGTGGTAGGTATATAGCTATGAGGTAGATAGCAACGCGGTAGGTATATAGCTATGAGGTAGATAGCTATGCGGTTGGTATATAGCTATGAGGTATTAGGATATGTGGTGGCTTATAGCTGATTAGCTAGAGATGATGGTAGGTATAATAGCTATGAGGTGGGTAGATAGATCGTGTGGATATATATGATGTAGAGATAGAGATGCCAGTACGCATTAGCATGAGATAGATAGATACGCAGTAGGTATATAGCTATGAGGAAGATAGATACGCGGTAGGTATATCTATGCGGTAGTAGCTAGCGGTCGGGTAGGGGTATATAAGCTATGTTATGTGTAGATAGCTATGCGGTAGGTATATAGCTATGAGGTAGATAGATATGTGGTTGGCTCTAAGCTATGAGTAGCTAGAGATGAGGTAGGTATAAGCGATGAGGAGATAGATACGTGGTAGGTATATAGCTCTGATGTAGATAGATATATATATTTAGAAAGTCATCAGGTATATAAATAGATATTATGGGAAAGATTTATCAAAAGTGTCTAAGAGCAGAACTGTTCTAGTTGCCCATCAGAGCTCAGCTTTCATTTTCCCACAGCTGTTAATAAATGAAAAAGCTGAGCTTGATGGTTTCCATGGGAAACTGAGAAAGTTTACCTCGAAACACTTCAGATAAATTCCCATGCGGTGTAGGTATTTATATAGATATGGTGTAGATACACAGTACATGCTGTACGTTATAGGTATATAGATATATATATATATAGATAGGTATATAGCGGTACAGGGGTGAACCAAAAACCCTCTGCTGCCTGAGGCAGGCTGTAGGACACCATGTCAGGTTCTTTTTTAGTATGTAGGTCTTCATGCATGGTGAGTTTGAAGAGGCAATTGGGCAGATTTATGAAAAGTTTTGTAAGGTAAGACAGAGCAGAGTGAGACTAAACAGTGTTCTGTTGCACAAGATTCATATAAATGTCTGGTCCTAAGGGTCTAAAGCCACATTCAGACGGCCATTATGGGGGCCATGATGTGGTTGCATGATTTGTGACCAGATTACGGCCCCCATAGACCTTTAGGCTCCGGTCACAGCATGGTGGGCATACATTGCATAGCTGCACCATGACCAAGTCAGGCCTGACGTGGTCTAAATTTCAACATGTTTGCGATAAGGCCACTCGTCTTCCTATGGCGGGAGGAGGGGTGAAGAGCGCTCGCCCCTACCGACCTCCTCCTCTCAGCCATGTGCTAGCCTGAGATCCGCCAGAAAACCAGGACAAATTCTGTCGGAACTGCTCTGGCTTTATAGGCCACACCCCTTTTTAGCTAGTCATGGAAGAGCCAGAAAACTGTCTAAAACCCTTTATAAATGTGGTGCTGACAGTTTTTTGGTGATACTGAAGGTTGGCTGAACGTTTTAAGGCACTGTAACTACCGAAGCATAATGACTAGTGGCCTAAATATATCTATAATCCTATGATGTATGTGTTTGATCATTCTGATAGTTGTTACTGCCGTAGGTAGTTACAGAGTTTCTGTAATATGCTGGTGTCTGTATGATACGGTGTGTGTGTCTGTCATAGTGATGTGTTATGCTGTGTGTGGTGATATATACTGTGTATAGTGTGCTATATACGTGTATGTAGTGATATGCTAGTGTGCTGATAGCTGGTACTGTATTGAATGTGTTGATTCGCGTATGGGTATATGTGCAGTGTGAAAATGCATTATGGTATTGTGCATTTTGTCAATTAGCAGCACAATTCGTTTGTAACATTTGCATATGCTCCACTTTTTCAAAAAAGTAAGAGACAATAGTAAAAAATGGTGGTCAACCATAACAAATATGGTACAGAGTTTGTGTTTGCCAGGATCATGCTGTGTAATTTGATGGTTGGCAAAGTGGTGCTGAGACGGCTATTTATGAAGGGGCCCCTCTATTGTCAAGTGGGACCGTGCCTACAAACATAGGGGCACAATTATTGGATTATTTTCTAGGGCCACTTTAATTTCTCAACCCGCCCCAGGTTTTGCCTCATTAACATCAATTGACACTGCTCTATTACTTTGACACACAAGTATTTTAGTTCAAGTTAATACACAAAGTACATATAGTCACGGCTAATTGCAAGACTTAATTTTCTCTACAAACTGTACAGTTTTAATACTTAAAACATGCAGAACAATGAGGAATCTTCTAGGAGGAACAAAAAGTTAAAAATTAGTACAATATCTTATTTGACTGAATATAAAGATTAGTTTTATTATATTAATATGTTTCAGACGATATCTGAGTCTCTGTCATATGTTATTCTTCTTAAAGCAGCCAAGAACTCTCTGGTGACAGGGGTACCATGCGATGACTGGCCACCCACTAAGTATGTCGGACCGACACAGTATTGTGAAGTGGGTCAGCTGGTGCTGATGCAATTTGATCAAAATGTAACTTAAGAACTCAAGTTTGTTGTTTGGATAAATGTAGATAGTGGCATAGCCTATTGTGTGATTTGGGGAGTGTGGTATAGATCTTCTCTCCCAAATATTGTTTACACGTACAGCAGTGGCAGTAACTACAGCCGTAGAGTTGCTGCGGGGGCCGATGTGCAACAACTTTCACGTGGGATCCACCACAGAGGAGGAAGGGAGTGCAGTTTTGGGTCTCCGCGGCCACCCTAACCCCAGGCAGAGCGCGGAGGATGCCATTTCCGGGACACATACATGTACTGCAGAGGGGTACAGGTCCGGTGGTGCCGTACTTGAAGTCCCTGTTGCGTTCCTGGCAGCGGGCTCCTACTCCTCCCTAGAGTACCACTGTGTTCCCGGACCAGTGCTCATACGGCAGCAGTGACGTCCTGGGATGCTCATGCGTACTCTATGGATTACAGTGCTGCTGAGCCTCAGGGGCTATATGTGTGTCTGTATATGTGTGTGTAAATGATGTATGAAGTGTATATACTATATGTGTGTCTGTATATGTGTGTGTAAATGATGTATGATGTGTATATACTATATGTGTGTGTAAATGATGTATGATGTGTATATACTATATGTGTGTGTAAATGATGTATGATGTGTATATACTATGGGGCATATTTATCAAGCTGTCTGAAAGTCAGAATATTTCTAGTTGCCCATGGCAACCAATCACAGCTCAGCTTTCATTTAAACAGTGCTCATGAATATTTTAAAGGGGAGCTGTGATTGGTTGCCATGGGCAATTAGAAATATTCTGACTTTCAGACAGCTGGATAAATCTGCCCCTATATGTGTGTATGTATATGTGTGTGTAAATGATGTATGGTGTGTATATACTATGGGGGACATTAATCATTGTGGGTCTCAGGTTCACCTGTATGTATGCATATACTGTGTATATTTGTATATATGAATATACTGTGTATATACTGTGAATATGTATATATCTGCATCTACTGTGTGTATATGCATCTACTGTGTATATGTGTATATATGCATCTACTGTGTATATGTGTGTGTATCTCGCTGTATGTGTGAATGTTCTGTATGTATATGCAGCATGTATATATAGTGTTTTTATCCTACATGTATGTGTATATGTGGTCAGTGTATACTGTATGTGTGTCATGGGTGCTCCCGCGATCCCTGTCTCGGATCGCGGGCGCATCCGTGCTCCTCCGTGTGCCCCCACTGCTGCCCGGTCTCACTTACCTCTCCCGGCTCCGGCTCTTCCCCGGACTGCTAATTGGTGCACTGGCTGAACACCTCACCTTTAAGAATCCTGCCTCTTCCTGTGTTCCCTGCCGGATCTTTGTGCCTCACAGCCTAAGAGAAAGCTTCCTGGTGATTATTCCTGCGTTCCTGTGTATTCCTGCGTTCCTGTGTATTCCTGCGTTCCTGTGTGTCTCCGCTCCCAAGTCCTGTGTAGCCGTGTTACCCGAGTTCCTCCATGTTGCTGTGTTCCGTGTGCCTGTGTTCCCGTTCCCACCTGCCTGGACCTCCCGTTGCTGACCCCGGATTTGGACTTGACCCGCGGGCTGGTCGCGCCTGGGAACGACCTGGTGGTATCCTGCCGCAGCAAGTCCAACCCGCTTTGCGGCGGGCTCTGGTGAAAACCAGGTGCCACTTGGATTCCGGTCCCAGGTGTCGGCTAGTTCCATCTCCCGCGGTGGTCCAGAGGATCCACTGATCCTGACAATTGTATATATATATAGTATACAATGTGTATGCAGTATGTGTGATGTGTATATACTGTATGTGTGTATATACTTTATGAGTTTGTATATACTCTGTGTATTAGTGTATAAATGTATATGAGTGCATAAATGTGTGTGTATAAGTGTATACTTGCATGTATATGGGTGCGAGTATACAAGTGTAGAACTTTATGTGGGTGTATATAAGTATATAAAGGTGTGTGTATATATCAGTGTATGAATGTGTCTATAAAAATGTCTCTATAAGGGTACATTCACAAGATTGTATGGGGGATGTATATCTGGTGGAAATTTGCTGCCGTATATACTTCCCTCATAGGAGTCTATAGCACCTGGACTCGGTACGATGAGCAAACCGAGTACTCACTGTTTCGAGCCATGGCCGCAAAAGAGATAGAGCGTGATAGAGAGCGACCATGAGGCTATAGCCTGGGGGGCACACCTTTATTTGAATGCAGCCTACATATGTATATATTTTTTTAAGGGGAAGGGAGGCCCCATGCAGAAATCTGCTATGGGGCCCAGCCTCTCCTAGTTACGCCCCTGGACACATGGGTGTGCCTGCCATGTACTGGAAAGCTGGAAAAAATTTAAATGCAGCTAAATTATTGAGAAAACTCATTTGCACCATTTTCTTGTGAACTCTTTTTTTACGGCTTTCACTGTGAACTCAAAATTACACCTCCCCTATATTCTTTGCATTGTTTTGATCACAGGGATACCAAATTTATATAGGTTTAACTATATACATTTTTAAAATTTAAAACCTTTTGTACAAAAAAAGTCTTCGTTTTGCCATATTGATGCTCTAATAACTTTTACATACTTCAGTATACACACCTATGTATTGTGTAATTTTTTTGTGTGGTGAGTTGACGTTTTTATTGCCATCATTTTGGGGACTGTACCACCTTTTGATCACTTTTAATTCCAAATTTTATGTATTACAAAATGATAAATTGGCTGCTTAGGACATTTTCCGTTACAGGGTTCATCGGGGAAACAACTGTGTTTATATTTTGGTAGATCAGGATTTTATGTATTTTTTATATCAATTCTTGGTCGCATGACCGCCCGAATCGCCAACAGTGTATATGGCTCCGGGCTCACCGGGCCGAATCTGCCTTTCGTCTACGGCAGAGCGAGGGAACAATAAGTTCCCTGCTCTGCCATAGACGATAGCATGTAAACAAAAATGGCAGTCACGGCGCCTCCTATAGCAGGGCAGCGCCATCTTTGTTTACTTCCGACACCGGGAAGGAAGATGAGGACGGCGCGCTTCAGGGGAACGGCAGAGGGTGAGTACAATTTTATTATTTTATCTATGACTGTATATAGTCATTATATGGGATTGTATATATTTATTATGGGGGGTGTATATAGCAATAATAGGAGTCTTACTATAGTTATTTATTATAGGGGGACTGTATGTAGTTAGTTATTATAGGGAGGCTATATATTTTAATTATAGGGGGACTGTGTATAGTTATTATAGGGGGCCTTTATATAGTTATTATAGGGGGTGTATATAGTTATTATAGGGGGACTGTGTATAGTTATTATAGGGGGGTGTATATAGTCATTATAGGGGGGTGTATATAGTTATTATAGGGGGGTGTATATAGTTATTATAGGGGCTGTATATAGGTAATGTTGGGGGCTGTATATAGTGATTACTGTGGGCTGTAAATAGTGATTACTGTGGGAACTGTCTATAGTGGTTGCTGGGGGAGCTGTCTGTAGTGATTGCTGGGGGAGCTGTATATAGTGATTGGTGGGAGCTGTATACAGTGATTACTGGGAGCTGTATACAGTGATTACTGGGAGCTGTATAAAGTGATTGCTGGAGGAGCTGTATACAGTGATTGCTGGGGGAGCTGTATACAGTGATTGTTGGGGGAGTTGTATGCAGTGATTGCTGGAGGAGCTGTATACAGTGATTGCTGGGGGAGCTGTATACAGTGAGTGTTGGGGGAGTTGTATGCAGTGATTGCTGGGGGAGCTGTATACAGTGATTGCTGGGGGAGCTGTATACAGTTATTGCTGGTGAAGCTGTATACAGTGATTGCTAGAGGGGCTGTATATAGTATATGCTAGATATGTTATTAGTGAGGGAAGGCCACTGCTGGACACTAGTTAGGGGAGGCCGCTGCTAGGACATAGCAGTGATGGCGAACCTTTTAGGTACTGAGAGCCAAAACTACAAGCAAAAAACAGATATTTTCACAAATTGACAATTTAAAGTAACTCACAGGTTTCAAACATATTGGTGCCCTGATTACACCAATACAAAAGAAAGGAGAAATTTGAATTGTTATTGTAGTTTCCCTCTAAAGTCCTCTTAACAGGATGAATCATGGGTCCGGAGAAGAGGCTACAATGATAATCAAGCTCTGTCCACACCTCCTTGATTCAGGTCTTGAGTCCTGAATGTCGACCTTTGTGCTGGGTGATGGCCTGGGTGCCCAAAGAGAGGGCTCCGAGTACCACCTCTGGCACTTGTGCCATAGGTTCGCCACCACTGTCATATAGGATTGTTATATAGATGGAAACAATTTTTGGATGAAATAAAGCTTTATTGTAGTATATGGTAGATTTACTGCAATGACAATCCCTGGAGTTTCCTTCAGACTCAAGGCTCTCATGGCAATGGATTCTATAGGGGTTATTTATCATTATCATTTTGGAGCTTTCCTGACCATCAAATTCTTTATTGTTGCTTTGCCCTGTGAGTCCCATAAAAGTCTAAAAATGCATAAATAGTGATAGCACATAGATCAGCAGGGGACCTGTCACCAATAAAAAAAAAAAGGCACTACAGTAAGCAGCTCCTAGCACTACCCCATTTTTAGTAGTGATAAAGCTAGCAGACACTGCCGCGAAGTACAAGAGGAATGCGCTGGCTGGACCTCCCCTCCCACTCCATAAGCTGGTGGTGACTGCCGAGCTTCATGCAGCAATCACAGCCTCCTAGACCTTCCCCCTTATGAATATGCTGGACGGCTTTGAGAGTGGTCCGGCGTTCTTATTGTACAGCGTGGCAGTGTCTGCTGGCAATATTGGAGGTTTTTGATGATGCTAGCACTAGGAGCTGCTAACTTTAGTAACAGCTCCTAGTGCCTTATTTATAGATGACAGGTCCTCTTTAAGCATATACACAAGTATACATTTTTATATACTCATACATACATTATATACAAACACATATAGTATATACATAAACAGTATGTACACATATATACATTTATATACATTGTACAGTATATACACATTCTGTATAGCACATAGCATATATAGCACATTATAAACACACAAGGCGATTTATCATAAGCCGGCATATGTAACGGCCACGCCACCTCTCGCTTGTCGCGCTGAATAAATCAAAAGTCTTAGGCCTCTTGATGTACAGAGGGTGGGGCGGCAGGCAAAACTAAGCCCTGTGTCAGGGCGTCGGTGCCAGTTGGCATATTCATGGCACATGCAAGACTTCACAATTATGTCACTGCTTCTACGCCAGAAATCTGGCATAGAAGCTGTGGTAAATCTCCCCAATATTGTATATATATGTACATAATATACTATATTTGTAGACATACAATATATACAAACCCTATATATACACATACATACAGTATAAACATAACATATACTCACATACTGCATAAACATACATGTAGCATAGAAATCATACATACAGTATATACACATCATACATCATTTACACACACATATACATAGACACATATAGTATATACACATCATACATCATTTACACACACATATACAGACACACATAGAGTATATACACATCATACATCATTTACACACACATATACAGACACACATATAGTATATACACATCATACATCATTTACACACACATATACAGACACACATATAGCCCCTGGAATTTCTGGACGTTACTATTTTCCATACGAATCATCAAATTAATACGAAAACATTTTTCAAACCTGTAGATAGCAACAGCTACCTTGATTTTACCAGCAATCACTACAAAAAATGGAAAACAAACATCCCATATGGTCAATACAAACGAATAAGACGTAACTGTACCACAAATAAAGATTTTGAGGAACAAAGCAAAATTCTGAGTGACAGGCAAAAGGCTATCCTCCCCCCTTAATCTCATCAGCACTTACCAAGGCTGGCACCCTGAGCCAAACAGATTGCCTTAAGACGAGAGATAAAACAACCGACAACCCCAACAACGATGTCAATTTCATCACCACTTTCTCAGATGACGGGGCAGCAATTAGGGGAAACACTGGGACTTACTCCTCCATGATCCCCACCTCAAAAACATCCTGCCAAACAACCCTAAGATCACTTTTAGAAGGCCGCGCACCCTGAAAAATATACTGGCCCCTAGTCGTCTACGCACCACCAAACAGAACACCACTTCTTCCTCCTTCTTTCCCAAAATGTTGGGTAGTTACAGGTGCGGCCATAAGTTATGCAAATGCTCCGAAACAATCAGTCACAGACAAACAACATTTAGATCTAACAACTCTGGCGAGACTTTTCAGATTAACAATTTCTTGAATTGCAGTTCTAATTACGTCATTTATCTAATCGAGTGCAGTTGCAAACTACAATATATTGGTCGAACCATCCAACCTCTTAGAGAGCGTTTAAATAAACATAGAAGTAATATCTGCAACGGCTTCCTTTTACACAGTGTATCTCGACATGCTGCCCAACATCATCAACGTAATTATAGGGACTTCAACATCACCCCGATTGAATACATTCTAACAACACTGGCGAGACTTTTCAGATTAACAATTTCTTGAATTGTAGCTCTAATTACGTCATTTATCTAATCGAGTGCAGTTGCAAACTACAATATATTGGTCGAACTATCCAACCACTTAGAGAGCGTTTAAATAAACATAGAAGTAATATCTGTAACGGCTTCCTTTTGCACAGTGTATCTAGACATGCTGCTCACCACCATCAACGTAATTATAGGGACTTCAACATCACCCCGATTGAATACATGGGGGGGTGTATTGTTGTTATATATTTATATGGGCCGATCTGTAGTCTGGGCTGTATAATTATTCGGTACTTATTTGGGGGGGGGGTGTTATATATTTTAGAGGGGAAGCCAGGATTCTGAGTTTATTCTGGGGGGATGGGTGTTGGGGGGGGGCTGTATATATTTATACTGGGGGCCAGATGTTGATTATGGGGGGGGGGGGCTTGCTTGTATATAATTTATATGCGGGGGGCTAGATATGTTTATTGGGGGGGTGTGGGGGGGCGTATTTGTATTATATCGGGGGCAATGGCGTTTGTTGTGTATTTTGGTGTGGGGTGGGTTGTATATATTTATAGGAGGACCAGATCTGTTTATTTGGGGGCTGTATGAGATATTTATATGGGGGGCCAGATTCTGTTTCATTCTGGGGGCTGTAGTAGATTTATATCGGGGCCAAGATTCTGTTAATTCTGGGGGGGTCTTGTATATTTTATCGGGGGGGCCATTACTCTGTTTATTCATGGGGGGGGGGTGGTATATATTATATAGGGGGCCATTACTCTTTTCTCTGGGGGGGGGCTGTATATATTATTGCGGGGGCCAACCTGGTTGCTTCTGGGGGGGTGGTGTTACATTTATTGGGGGCCAGATTCTGTTATATGGGGGGGCTGTATATTTATATGGGGCTGGATACTGTTTATACGGGGGGGGGGCCTATAAAATAAATTATATATTATTCATTAGGAGGTTGCTTATATATTACACACATCAGGGTAGGTAGTATTCTATATAAATTACATGTAACATAATAAGGTGGATATATTATTCATAAGATACAATAGATTAATTTGCATCATGTAAACAAATGTTGGGGGGGGGGGGGGGGTCTGTATTAATAAATTAGGGGTGTTTGATATATGATTGGTGCTGTAAACGCTTAATTCCAGTAGAATAATTATTCTATATAGATAATATAAGAGGGATTGTGTCTATGTGGGGTAGCGTGCGGTCACTTGTTTGTGAGGAGTATATATTATTTGGAGCGCAGTGTTGTTTATCCAGGAGAATTCATACGGTAAGTGACTGTCGGTATTTTTAGGGGACGCGTGGTGGAGATGTGCGCACGGAGCTGAAGATATCCAGCTGTGAATTACCTGTGTACGTTCATGGATTGGAGAAACCCATAGAAAGTCCTCTGATAGAAGAGATGTCATCATAAGGTACTAGATGCCACTAATGACTCTCGAATAATGTAGTCCGTCACACAGTGTCAGGGAGCTGTCTGTTGGATATTAATTGTTAGGAAAGTTTTCAGCATTTTTGAACAGGAGCGGGGGGGGGGGGGGCATGGCACATTTTAATTATTCGCCTCCAGGCAGCTAAATATGCTAGAATCGGCCCTGGTATAAGAGTACCCCTGGTGTGCCTGGCTTTCTGTGTGGTGGCTGGGCTGTGGTTAGGGATAGTAAAGAGTTACTCCTGGTGTCCTGGGCTTATCTGGGGCGGCTGTGGTTGGGATAGTATTAGAGTTACCCTGGTTGTCTGGGCTTTTGCTGGGGGCTGGCTTGTGGTTAGGGGATAGTTATAAGAGTTAATCCTGGTGTCCTGGCTTTCTGCTGTTGGCTGGATGTGGTTAGGGATAGTTATAAGAGTTACCTCTGGGTATCCGGGCTTTCTGCTGGGTGGTGTGACGGGAATGTGGATAGGTAGTATAAGAGTTACCCCTGGTTGTCCCGGGCGTTGGTGGTGACTGGACGTGGTTTAGGGAAAGTATAAGAGTTACCCCTGGATCTCGGGCGTCTGCACGGTGGCTGGGCTTTGTGGTTAGGGTTAGTATAAGAGTTACCCCTGGTGTTCCTGGCTTCTGTGGTGCCTCAGATTGGTTACAGAGTAGAAGAGTTACTCCTGGTGTGTTGTCCAGGCTTTCTGCTGGGGCTGGGCAGAGGTTAGAGAAGTTATAACAGTTATCCTGTTTCCTGGGTTTATGCTGGTTGACTGGGCTGTGGTTAGGGATTGTATAAGAGTTACCCCTGGGGAGGGGCGTGACCTAACTTCCGGCTGAGCGGACGCACTTGAGCAGAGCTCCGCTCCAGAGCATAACTCGCTACCAAAATCCTGCTTGTAAAGGAGACCGCCAATATACCTGGACACGGGTTATTAAAACGATCCTTTGCCGAGACCGAACGCGCATGAGCAAATCCCGCACCTCTGTTGCGGCTGCAGAGAGCTCAAGGAATTCGCCAGACCGAAAGCCCAAGATGGCGCGCGGCTTCCACAACTGGACGTGCTGCGGCCTGGGACTCACGAATCTGATGATCTTGGCAGTGGAGTGGAAGGTGGAGCGGAGCTAACACTCAAAGAGGTTTCCACACAGCTTCTGACAGCGATCCAACACTCCACAGTCTCACTTACCAACAATGTGTAGATTGCAAGAGCAAAAAGTTTTGGAGTTATGTGCGGGTGCGCTACAAACCAAATGAGGAGGTAATGGTTAAATGGTATACAAAAAATAGAAAATGGATGGAATGAAATAATTATGTGTATTTTTATTTGATACAGCAGTAAAAGCAATCCAATGGTAATGGTTACGCGTGTTCGGAAAACTCCCTTCGTCAGACCATAACTAAAACATATAATAAGATTACAATAAAAAGGATTAAAATAAATTAAATAAAATTTGTAGGATGATGATCGGCAAACATAAAGTATGAGTGTAAAGGATGGAGTATACTTGATGTACTGAGAGATAAATGTACAGGGAGTAGTGTGATAGGACTTATTGGAGATGCAGAGATAAACTTAGCGAGAAGTAATGAGCAGAGCCAAAAATGATGAGTAGATCAGAGAATGTATTAAGTGGCCAATCTCATAAGAGACATGCAAAGAAAAATAATATAATGTTATGGATAGCTCCAAAGCGGTGTTGGTAGTATGGAAAATGTACTTACATGAAGTTTGGATGGCAGGAGGTGTGTGATTAGCTGGAGCTATGGACCGATTGTATTATTGCGCTCGAGGACGCCGGCGCATGCGCGGTGGAGAAAACTGGCGCATGCGCAGTAAGGAATAGCCAGTAGCGATGGATGGATATCTTGTGATTAGGAAAGAGATATAAATATGCGCCTGAATGTGGGCAGTAAGGAGAAGAGCATGATGTAGCAGATAGCAGTGATAGACAATATTTATAGAGGATAATACAAAAAATGCATAAAGAATAATCAAATGATAAATATAAATAACAGCACTAGGGTGACAAGCTGAATCATAAAAAGTATATAATATCAAAGTGAAACCAAAAGAAATAACAATGTGATATTAGATGGAAATTAAGTATACATAAAGTGATTGTTATGTTTAATCAATTATGAATATATTAACAAGGTGGGAGAGGTCAAAAAATGTTTTCTAGGCTTTCATTAGACGGTGGAGCCAAAGTCTGGAGTTGTAGATCCAGTACATTTCACGTTTGGTGAGGTGGTTATACCTCTGGGAGTGGACGGGGAAATGTATTCAATCGGGGTGATGTGAAGTCCCTATATTACGTTGATGGTGTTGAGCAGCATGTCTAGATAAACTGTGAAAAGGAAGCCGTTACAGATGTTTCTATGTTTATTAAACGCTCTCTAAGTGGTTGGATGGTCGACCAATATATTGTAGTTTGCAACTGCACTCTGATTAGATAAATGAGTAATTAGAACGCAATTCAAGAAATTGTTAATCTGAAAAGTCTCGCCAGAGTTGTTAGATCTAAATGTTGTTTGTCTGTGCCTATTGTTTCGCAGCATTGCATCTTATGGCCGCACCTATAACTACCAACATTTTGGGAAAGAAGGAGAAGAAGTGGTGTTCTGTTGGTGGTGCGTAACGACTAGGGGCCAGTATATTTTTCAGGTGCGCGGCCTTCTAAAGTGATCTTAGGTTGTTTGGCAGGATGTTTTGAGGTGGGGATCATGGAGGAGTAAGTCCCAGTGTTGAGCTCCCCTAATTGCTGCCCGTCATCTGAGAAAGTGGTGATGAAATTGACATCGTTGTTGGGGTTGTCGGTGTTTTTATCTCTGTCTTAAGGCAATCTGTTTGGCAGGGTGCCGCTGTAGTGGCTGATGAGATTAGGGGGAGGATAGCCTTTTGCCTGTAACTGTCAGAATTTTTCTTTGTTCCTCAAATCTTTTTTGTGGGTACAATTATCTTATTCGTTTGTATTGACCATATGGGATGTTGTTTTCCATTTTTTGTGTGATTGCTGGTAAAACAAGGTAGCTGTTGCTATCTACAGTTTGAAAATGTTTTGTATTAATTTGATGATTCGTATGGAAATAGTAAAGTCCAGAAATTCAATCTCATTGGCTGCCAGATTGGAGGTGAAGTAGGCCCCAGCTGTTGTATTGATTTTTCTATGAAGCTTAAGGCTTCATCTTTACTGCCATTCAGATTAAAAAATATCATCAATCTACCTTTATAGTTACGCATTTGTTGAAGTTAGTGGATGGAGAAGATATTTAGTTCTTCGAAGAGGCCACGTAAAGGTTGGCGTAACTAGGGGCGAATTTGCTCCCATAGCGGTACCCCGCTGTTGAATATAGATTTGTTCATGAAAAGAAAAATAATTATGAGAGAGAATGAATGTGATGGCGGTGAGTATAAGTTGCTTGAGTGTTTGGCATGTCGGATCGTTTCTAAGAAAGTGTGTGAGATAGCGTTAACCCTAAATGTTGTGGTAGACAGTATAAAGAGACGATATGTCCATAGTGAGGAATATATATGAGTCTTCCCAGGGTAACGTAAGGACATGTCTATGAGATCCGAGGTGTCTAGCGTAAAATGATTTAATTTTTACATATTTTGTAGAAATAAATCTACGTAGTGCGACAGGTTGGTGTGAGGGAATTAATGCCTGAAATAATAGGGCGACCGGTGTGTTGTTTGAGTTTTTGTGGGTTTTTGAAAAAATAAAAAATGGGGATAGAAGGTTCCTCTACCTTGAGGTAGTGGGCCTCTTTTTGGAAGAACACCTGAGTGGGCCTTCATACTGAGGGTTGTAGAGTTCTTTTTTGAAAATAGTTTAGTGGGTTATTCGGGAGTTAGGTAAAAGTTGGTGTCTGATAGCAACGTACCGCTTTCTGTGATATAGTCTTCTTTGTTGAGGATGACTATGCCACCACCTATCTGCCGATTATAATGATCTCGGTATTATTGGCGAGTTGCTTCAGGGCTCTTCTCTCTTTAAATGTGAGATTGTGTTTAGTGGAGGATGGTTTTAGTATTGGGGTTAAGATTTTGGAAGTCAGATGACACAAGCGTGTAGAAAGTGTTATGTAATTACCCTTATGGTGAGTAGGGTAAAATGTAGACTTGGGTTTTAGATGGTATGGATGAAGGGGGTTGTGGATGGTTCGGAGGTCTAATGGGATCAGTTAGATTTGGAGTGGTAATCCGATCAGTATGAAGCTGTTGAAATGTCTCTTGAGGTGAAGTTTACGGAGATAATTTATTTAGGTCTACAAAGAGGTCGAAATCATTGCATTTGAGAGGAAGGAGAAGGGCAAAAAGAGAGGCCCTTCTCGAGAGTCTTGGTTTCAATTTCATCTAATACATATTTAGAAAGATTAAATATCTAACTAGACTGGTGGATGTGGAACTGGCGGGGGGATTTGAGGTAGAGGTGGAAATAGTAGTGGGGGGTTGATCTATTTTTGTCGTTTGGATTTCGGGGTTTCCAATAGGGATTCTTCTATTGAGGCCGGAGTGCTTGGGTCGGTGTCTACCTCCTCTGGTTCCTCGTTTATGAGGTTTTTTCTTTTTGTGCCTAATGGTGGTGCTAGGTGGACTGTTTCTATTAGACCCAAATTGGGTGCATAGTGAAACGTTGGGGTCCTCTTGACTTCCTGGGGAAGCCCTAAAAAAGAAGGGTCGGATTCGTTGGAGGAGGGAACGGTACGAGGGCGTTTCTTGTTGGTGGTGAGGGTTTGGGAATTAACCTTTGGTGTAAAAAAAGCTGCTTCCTCGTGGGAGCTATTAGAGAGTAGGCTGGTATTGTGAATAGTGAGAATGGAATCATCGAGATTTCTGAAGACACCAGAGGGTAAAATGGGTTTTGGTAGTTCAAAGTTGAAGGGGCAGTCACCTGTAATGGAATTGTGTGGGGTGTCTAATGATTTATTGGCATCAATTTTGTGTATGCTGTTGGTAACTGGTTTTGCTCCTGAAGTGGACTTGGATGATGCTATAAATGTGCGGCTAAAAGTGGTGCTACTGGTCTTATAACGGCGGGATCCATAGTGCGTGTTGTTGTTATTCTTATTGGTGTAGTGGGTCGGGTGGTTGTTTGACCTATAAGTATTTGGACGGGTACCCACATGTGGATGCTTGATGGGGTTAGATGCTAATCTATCTATATTTTTCTTAGCTTTGTTTTCCTTGGTCCAGGACTTCAACATCACCCCGATTGAATATATTCCCCCGTCCACTCCCCAGAGGTATAACCACCTCACCAAACGTGAAATGTACTGGATCTACAAGCTCCAGACTTTGGCTCCAGCCGGTCTAAATGAAAGCCTAGAAAACATTTTTTGACCTCTCCCACCTTTGTTAATACATTCATTAATAATTGATTAAACATAACAGATCCACTTTTACTGTATACCTTAATTTCCATCTAATATCTACATTGTATATTTCTTTTGGTTTCACTTTGATATATATATACTTTTTATGATTCAGCTTGTCACCCTAGTGCTGTTATTTATGTATTTTATCATTTGATTATTCTTTATGCATTTTTTGTATTATCCTCTATAAATATTGTCTATCACTGCTATCTGCTACATCATGCTCTTCTCCTCACTGCCCACATTCAGGCGCATATTTATATAACTCTTTCCTAATCGACAAGATATCCATTCACATCGCTACTGGCTATTCCTTACTGCGCATGCGCCAGTATTCTGTCGCGACCGCGCATGCGCCAGTTTTCCGTCACGACCGCGCATGCGCCGGCGTCCTCGAGCGCAATAAATACAATCGGTCCACTAGCTAATCAGCAGCACCTCTCCTTGCCGATCCAATCTTCATGTAAGTACATATTTCCAGTACTACCAACACCGCTTTGGAGCTATCCACTAACATTATATTATTTTTCTTTGCATGTCTCTTATGAGATTGGCCACTTAATACATTCTCTTGATCTACTCATCATTTTTTGGCTCTGCTGCATTACTTTCTGCTAAGTTTTATCTGCTGCATCTCCAATAAGTCCTATCACACTACTCCCTGTACATGTTATCTCTTCAGTACTATCGAGTATACTCCATCCTTTACTACTCATACTTTATGTTTGCCGATCATCATCCTACAAATATTTTAATTTATTTTAACCTTTTTATTGTATATTCTTATTATATGTTTTAGTTATGGTCTGACGAAGGGAGTGTTTCCCGAAACGCATAACCATTACCATTGGATTTCTTTTACTGCTGTATCAAATAAAAATACACATAATTTATTTCATTCCATCCATTTTCTATTTATTGTATACCATTTACCTCCTCATTTGGTTTGTAGCGCACCCGCACATAACTCCAAAACTTTTTGCTCTTGCAATCTACACATTATTACGGTTTCCGTTGGATACCGGTCTTTGGAGTTAGTGAGAGCTGCTCAAGACACCAATATTGGAGACCTGACTAAGGAGTGGATACGTTTATTTCCATCCTTCCCTACTGCACTTTTACAAGTGCTCAACAGGTGAGCACATTCTATACTTACCTTTTCCAACTTCTCCGACGATATCACGCGAGGCGCCGTCCTCCTTGTTGTCCTTTTTGTGGTCCTATTTTCACTTACCAACAAAATAGATGAGATAAGAGTGGATGTCGGGCTCTTAAGGCAAGATATGCAGAAACTGAGAGAGCGTGTCAAAGACACAGAGGAGAGAATCTCTCACATGGAAGACGATAATGCTCCTGTACCAGCCCAGATTGCGGCCCTTGAGAAAGCAGCTGAAATGTGGGCCCAGAAATCTGACGATTTGGAAAATCGTCTACGATGTAATAACATCAGGGTCCTTGGACTTCCAGAGAGGGCCGAAGGTACTGATCCTATACTTTTTATGGAAAGATGGTTTAAAGAAATGCTACCAGATCTCTCCGTCTCTACCATTTATTCTGTGGAAAGAGCCCACCGAGTTCCCGCCAAGCCGCCACCCCCGGGAGCACCCCCGCGCCCCATGTTGGTGCGCATACTATGCAGCAAAGATCGAGACGCCATTTTAAGTGCAGCAAGACGCATGGGATCCATCACTTACCAATGCAATACAGTATCCTTGTTTCCGGACTTCTCCGCAGCCCTTCAGAAGTCAAGAGCCTCTTTTACAGGGGTCAAGAAGAGACTACGAGAGCTACAGATTCCCTATTCCATGGCCTTCCCAGCCAGGTTAAGAGTCGTCTATGAAGATCGTGTCCAATTCTTTGCTTCTGCGCCTGAGGTAGACGTCTGGCTGAATACTAGGAAGAGGCCGCACAGGCCCAGGGGCCCGGAACAGCACTAACCACCCTTGATCTGGGTATCTACGCCCCTTGAGGTTACGCCGGTTGTTAAGTATATTTGAACTTTGATTCATATATAAAAGTGTTTGACACAGTATTGCACCCCTATAGGGGGAAATTACATATAATTTTAATATTGCGCAAAAGTTGTATAACATTTAACGAAGCTTGTGCCCTCCTTCTAGAAGGAGCGATATATACTATTTGGCGGTCTAATGTAGAATTATTGTCACAATGTGAGGAAAGAGCTCTGCCGTGAAGCGATAGTCTGCGCTGCTTTTATTCCATCTAGGGCACAGATTTCCCCGTACAAGTTAATTAGCAGGGACTGGGTGACTCCAGTTACTGCATTGGTTACTCTTCAAAGAGTTGGTTATATTAATCGTGTTTATTGTTAAGTTTAGTCTCTTTTGTAGAGACCTGCTACGATACACCTATTTTCCATTATATAGTTAAGGCAATAGCATATGACACCTGTATAGAGTTGGCTGCTGGGATATATTAAGAAAGTATGTCGCTCACATTGATTTCTTGGAATGTCAGGGGTCTAGGGGAAGCCCGTAAACGAAACATGGTAATGACGAGCCTCCCTCAACACTCCCCCTCTATAATATGTCTCCAGGAGACACATTTGACCCAAACAACCACCAGGTTCATACATAGGCCCTGGGCTCAATGGTCTCATCACTCCACGCACACGTCCCATTCTAGAGGAGTCTCCCTTCTCATACACCGTTCAGTGAGATGGGAGCCGGGTACAGTCAGGAAGGACCCGGAAGGGCGATATGTTTTTGCCCAGGGTGAACTGTCGCCCATTTGTCATCTTGGGCGTTTATAACCCCCCTACCTCATCATTGAATGTCTTACATGAGGCTGCATCATTTGCAGCGCAATTTCCACAGGCTACTCTGCTCTGTATGGGAGACCTTAATGCCCTACATGATGCTGCTCTGGACAAATTCAGGCAAAATCCAGAAATGGAACTCACTGACATACAGACTCCTTTAGCTCGTCTATTACTAGAACTAGGTTGGACAGATATATGGAGGCTTCGTCACCCTGATGCGCGGGAATATACCTGTCATACCCCAGGACGCAACACCCTATCTAGAATAGACTATGTGTGTGGTAATGCAAGTGCGGTGGCGCTTAGTTATAACATTGTCCACTTACCAAGAGGTGTCTCTGATCACACTCCTATTTTAGTGAATCTTAGATTCCCAGAGGTTCATATATTGACTAATCCTCGAAAAATTCACCCCTTCTGGTTCTCCCTCCTGCCTGCCACTGATCGTACGCCCGATCAAATAGCTAACTACCTGGTCCACAATGATATGATGGACCCTCAATTTCCCATGTGGGAAGCCCTTAAAACATACATACGAGGTTGTCTGCAGTCAGCAATATCATATGTTAAGAAACTTGTGCCCAATTAGAGACAGCATACATTGCAGATCCCTCCACTATAAATAAAGATAAATGGTTATCTACAGGCAGGAAATACTTGCATTGTCTTTATGAAAAAGAAAAAAGACGCACTTTTTTCGCACACCAGAAATATTTTGAGCTGGGTAACCAGTCTAGTAGTTTATTAGCACAACTGATACAACAAAACACTGCGTCTCCCACAGTTCTGCAGTTAACCTCTAATGGGGGAAATGCCATCACGTCTAATGATGATATTGTAACAGCCTTTGCTGAGTTCTATAGGGATTTGTACTCCTCACAAACAGAATCCACTGTGGCTGCCACTAATGATTATCTTAGGGAAATGGAATGTCCTACGCTCAGTCAATCTCAACAGGACATGTTAGACGCCCCATTCACGCTTGAAGAACTCCAAGAGGCCTTAAAATCGATGGCGAGGGGTAAGGCCTCGGGACCCGATGGTCTTCCCTTGGAAATGTGGCTTAAATATCAAGACTCCCTTTTGCCCCTTATGTTACAGATGTTTAATACTTCCTTCGATAGAGGGTACCTACCAGACTCGCTCTACATGGCCAATATTGTGGTAATTCTTAAGCCTGATAAAAATCCAAAGGAATGTGGCTCTTATAGGCCCATTTCTTTGTTGAATTATGACTATAAAATCTTAACCAAAATATTGGCATGTAGACTTAACAAAGTCATCACATCTCTGGTTCATGAAGACCAATCGGGCTTTATGCCTGGGAGGTCTACATCTGAAAATCTAAGAAGGTCACAAATTATTATGCAAATAGGGGTAGAGAGGAAAGAGGATTGGGCCGTGGCATCACTAGATGCGGCCAAGGCCTTCGATTCTGTTGAGTGGCAGTACCTGCAGGCTGTGTTGCGTAGGTTTCGTTTTGGGCCCAAGTTCTGTAAGTGGGTGTCAATTCTTTATAAGAATCCACAAGCTTCTATATCCGTAAATGGGCTACTCTCTGACCCATTCCCACTCGCAAGGGGATTTTTGTCGTTTGGATTTCGGGGTTTCTAATAGGGATTCTTCTAATGAGGCCGGAGTGCTTGGGTCGGTGTCTACCTCCTCTGGTTCCTCGTTTATGAGGTTTTTTCTTTTTGTGCCTAATGGTGGTGCTAGGTGGACTGTTTCTATTAGACCCAAATTGGGTGCATAGTGAAACGTTGGGGTCCTCTTGACTTCCTGGGGAAGCCCTAAAAAAGAAGGGTCGGATTCGTTAGAGGAGGGAATGGTACGAGGGCGTTTCTTGTTGGTGGTGAGGGTTTGGGAATTAACCTTTGGTGTAAAAAAAGCCGCTTCTTCGTGGGAGCTATTAGAGAGTAGGCTGGTGTTGTGAATAGTCAGAATAGAATCATTGAGATTTCTGAAGACACCAGAGGGTAAAATGGGTTTTGGTAGTTCAAAGTTGAAAGGGCAGTCACCTGTAATGGAATTGTGTGGGGTGTCTATTGATTTTTTGGCCTCAATTTTGTGTATGTTGTTGGTAACTGGTTTTGCTCCTGAAGTGGACTCGGATGATGCTATAAATGTGCGGCTGAAAGTGGTGCTACTGGTCTTGTATCGGCGGGATCCATAATGCATGTTATTGTGATTCTTATTGGTGTTGTGAGTCGGGTGGTTGTTTGACCTGTAAGTATTTGGACGGGTACCCACATGTGGATGCTTGATGGGGTTAGATGCTAGTCTGTCTATATTTTTCTTGGCTTTGTTTTCCTTGGTCCAGTATTTGGTGTTACCTGTATTGTAATCCTGTCGGTCCCTATCTAGTTTCCCTATTTTTTTGGTAAGAATCTCTTTCTCAAGTGTTTGTATTTCCGTTCCCAATTTATTGTTTAGTTTCTCATATAGGGGGTGTTTTTCGAAAATCTTTAGCTTGGATGTTATTGTATCTATATCTATAGTAGCTTTATTAATAAGTGAGGACCTCTTGTCTGAGAGACACTTAAGTAATAATATGGAACAGTTATGTAATATAGAGTCCCAGGAGTTCACAAAGACAGGGTCATTCTTGAAAGCAGGTTCTGGTCGAAGTCTGAGACCTCGTGGAACAATATTTTCATGTAGGTAGGTGTCAAGAAACAGTTTGTCGAGATGATGTTGAGACTCAGATTTAAGAGCCTTTTCGAGGTCAAGAAACAGGTTAGTAATTAGCATTTCATCTGAAACAGAAACCTTATCTGCGATGCGACGGGTGTCGACTGCCTCAGACTTTGTTATTGCGTAGCTCTTGAAGATCCGTTCGCGTTCGCGGAACCTATGGTCTTTTGGGCACATATTGGTAATATGTGGGGGGGACCAAAGCGGAATCACGTGCGTGAAAGTCGGGTACGGTGAATCACGTATTTCGGTCAGCCAGAGGAGCTCCTGGTTGTCTTCTTACCCGAGCAGAATTGATCTGCCGGTAGTGCTAAAACGAAAATAGGAGAACAAAAAAGGACAACAAGGAGGACGGCGCCTCGCGTGATATCGTCGGTGAAGTTGAAGGAGGTAAGTATAGATTGTGCTCACCTGTTGAGCACTTGTAAAAGTGCAGTGGGGAAGGATGGAAATCAACGTATCCACTCCTTGGTAGGTCTCCAATATTTGGTGTCTTGAGCAGCTCCCACTAACTCCAAAGACCGGTATCCAACGGAAACCGTAATAATGTGTAAATTGCAAGAGCAAAAAGTTTTGGAGTTATGTGCGGGTGCGCTACAGACCGAATGAGGAGGTAAAGGGTATACAGTGCTTTGTCTATGGTGATGGTAGAACCTCCTCTCCTCTAGGTGTAGAGGATGCCCCCTGTCTATGGTGATGGTAGAACCTCCTCTCCTCTAGGCGTAGAGGATGCCCCCTTGTCCTGGTCACAGGCCGAGGTATAAAAAGATCTTTGGAGAGATCCTTGTACTGTCCGTTCAGGTATTTGTACATTGTAATGAGGTCTCCCCTCAGTCGTCTTTTTTCTAAACTGAATAATCCCAAATTTTGTAATCTGTCATTGTATTCTAGTCCCCCCATTCCCCTAATAATCCTGGTTGCTCTCCTCTGCACCCGTTCCAGCTCTACTATATCCTTTTTATATACTGGTGCCCAAAACTGTCCACAATATTCCATGTGTGGTCTGACCAGGGATTTGTATAAGGGCAGAACTATGTCTTTATCATGAGAATCTATTCCTCTCTTGATACATCCCATTATTTTATTTGCTTTAGCAGCAGCCGCCTGGCTCTGGTCACTAAAATACCCCCACTAAAGTTTACCATCCACCAATACCCCCAAGTCCTTTTCAGCTTCAGTTTTACTAAGTAATTGACCGTTTAGAACATAATTATACTTTTTGTTTCCATGGCCCAAGTGCATAACTTTACATTTATCTACATTAAACCTCATTAACCATTTCTCTGCCCATCCCTCAAGCTTCCACAAATCCCTCTGTAATGCTAAACTATCGACCTCAGTATTTATTACTTTACACAGCTTAGTATCATCTGCAAATATTGAAACTTGACTGTGTAAACCCACTACATGGTCATTAATAAAAATATTAAAAAGAAGTGGCCCCAATACTGACCCCTGTGGCACTCCACTGGAGTAAGTCTCTGCAGGAAGTGCCTGTGTCTGAGCTGGTCTTGTAATGCAGGGGGAGGGGCAGGAGGCAGAGAGCACTGCATTGTGCAGACAAGAGAAGCTATTCATGAGAAGAATCTGCCCTGCCCGACCCTAGTCAATTGTAAACACCAGGACTGATAGAGACAGGTTGGAATTATATATGTGAAATGCTGTATATTTGTTAAAAAATAAATTAGAGTGTGTTATTTTGTTGTTCTGATTATGTTTAAGAATCTTATCTTCATGGGAATAACCCTATACGGGTGGCAGAGCCTGCAGCGAGCCAATGGCAGCCTCAGCGGTTCCATGTGTGGGACCCCTATGATCAGCTTTGTGCTGTGTAGTAACATCTGGTAACTTCTGTATAAGTCCTAGTGGATGTGCTCGGACCCTACATGAGTCACACACCTGGGAGAATCGCTTGACAAATATTCTGTAACAAACCTTTATTGACTCAAACTTTGCCGTGTTTGGTTCGCTAGATAGGAATTTGCTCTAATAAGGGATTAGGCAGAGCCGGCTGGCAGCTTGGCCGCCATATACAGCGCTGATCCATTGCAACATCCACAAGGGTAAATGTCACAAGAACTGAGGTTCAGGAAGTTTTCTGTAACACATGAACGATCCCTTAGGCTTCCCCGGATCTCCCGCACAACAGGAAAGTTCAGTTTGGTGGAGTGATGATGAGCTTCAGTGATGTCGGGACTTGTTCTATTATCTTCCTCCACGAGTCTTCACTCGATGTCCGTGTCAGTGTTGTCTGCTCTTTGCAAAGGATATAAATCCAAACACTATGAGGGATACGACCAGGATGACGGCCAGGCAGATGGCGATCACTACCCCCATTTCTGGAACAGAAGGAGCGGCGCTGAGATATTCATTATCATCTGAAAATCCTGCAAAGAAAAACACAGAAAGTTTCACAATCGTGTCAAAGATTTTTCCTACCTGTACAAAAAATTCTGCTATGGAGAAAGACATTCGAGTAATAATGGGGCAGATTTACTTACCGCGTCCATTCGCGATCCAGCGGCGCGTTCTCTGCGGTGGATTCGGGTCTTCCGGCAATTCACTAAAGCAGTTCCTCCGACGTCCACCAGGTGTCGCTGCTGCACTGAAGTTCCTCGGAATGCACTGAAGTTCACCAAGCCGGGCCGGGTGCAGGTAAGCGCGTGTCCAGCGACACTTTTTTTTAAAAAATACGGTGATTTCTTCGAATCCGTCAGGTTTTATTTCGGCCTCGCCCCCCGATTTCCGTTGCGTGCACGCCGGCGCCGATGCGCCACAATCCAATCGCGTGCACCAAAAACCCGGGGCAATTCAGGAAAAATCGGCACAAAACGGAAAAATTCGGGTAACCCGCCATAAAAACGCGATTCGGGCCCTTAGTAAATGACCCCCAGTATGTACAAAGAGTCATGGAAGGGCAGAAGTGATAAGGAAAGGCCGTAGAGTCTGCCCTGCAGTCCTTCAGTCCCCGCTTATGGGACATTATTATTGTGCATTCAATAAGTGTATGATAAAACATGGAAAATCTGGCCAAAAATATTCATAATATATCCATAGTAAGGATCCTAGTTACCAGTGATGGCGAACCTTTTCAGAACCGAGTGCCGAAACTACAAGCAAAAGCCATATATTTTTCACAAAGGCCAATTTAAAGTAACAGGTTTCAAACGTATTGGGGCCCCGAGGACACCAATACAGGAGAAAGGAGGAGAAATTTGTATTATTATTGTAGTTTCCCTCTAAAGTTCCCTTAATAGGTTGAATCACAGGTCTGGAGAAGGGGCTACAATGATAATCCACCTCTGTCCACACCTCCTTGATTCAGGTCTTGAGTCCTGAATGGTGACCTTTGTGCTGGGTTATGGGCTGGGTGCCCAAAGAGAGGGCTCCGAGTGCCACCTCTGGCACCCGTGCCATAGGTTCGCCACCACTGCTCTATACCATATAGGTGGGGGTCCTACACGCAACACCTCCCCCACCACACACACAAACTCATCTCTTCACAAAAAATAAAACTTTTTGGTAGAAAGTTCCAGAATATTGGGGAAGTCTTGGACATGTAGGTGTGAATAATGGAGAGTAGTAGAACGACGTCTTCTGAGGATCGGAGATTGCGCGTGGGACGGTATTGGATGATCATGTCGGAGATATGTGGAGAGGACGGGGTGTGGGCAGCAGTGTAATTCCTGTCCAACCATTATCTGATCGTGTCACCTCATAGCAGCAATACTCCACTTACTCCAATCCAGTGTCAAATTCTCGGGGACACTGATGTGTCCGACCTCACAGGTATAAACATCCGCAGTCGCAGGCGAAATGTTTAGAGTTAATGAGGTCAGATACGTTATATCAGGAAGGGGCAGGGTCGCCCTCTCCATCATCTCCTCCGGGATCTCTTCTCCGTTCTTGTACCACATCATGAAGATGTCCTTGGGGTAATGTCCATAGGCTCGGCATGAGAGGCGAAGCCCAACATCGTCACTAAGAATCAGTGAGACTTTGACAACCGGAACTTCTGATAGGATGAAAGACACGAGACGCTGCATTAATATCATGGTATTTGTTACAGGGAATAAATTGTATGAAAATTATCTTTATGGTATTTTTTTAAACATTTTGGTGGGAAGTCGTCAATTTCTCACATAATCTTTGCCCTGAAAGATCACAAATTTACAAATGAGGGGCTGAGGGTTTGGTGATGGAGGAAAGTTAGGATTACGTCTCGGTTACAACGAAGACAAATGTCATCCTGCTGCTCTCACCGCGGGCCGTAGCTTGTTCTCTCTTTACGTTCTGTCACGTTGGCTTCACAAGTATTTTTAAGGTTTTAAAGTTCGAAGGATTGGAAAACGGGCACCAAAAATGTGTATTCTGTACTTAATATTCTGCAATTAGGCGATTTTATGAAACTCTCCTAATCTGTAGAGATGAGAGCCACAATGAGTCCTTAGTTAGGCGCCGCCTTGCCTTCATCTAGGTCTTTATACCAGGAAGCAGTAGAACAGTTCAGCAAAGTGCTGAAGTCCAGGAGACTTCGTTAAGGAAATGGAGAAGGATGAAATGATATCCATCTATAGGGTAGGTGCAACTAACGATGATGATTCCAGGCAGACTCTCGTTAGTGGCCTGTGTGTCATTAGCGTGAAGCCCACTGAAGACAGTAGAGGAGACATCGGGGCTCATTTACTAAGGGTCCGAGCGCCGCACTTTCGTCACCTCACTGTCACCTCTACAGAAGGGCACATAGACCCCACCACCACTGTCACCTCTACGGAACTGCACATAGACACCACCACCACCACTGTCACCTCACTGTCACCTCTACAGAAGGGCACATGGACCCCACCACCACCACCACTGTCACCTTTACAGAAGGGCACATAGACCCCACCACCACTGTCACCTCACTGTCACCTCCCCAGAAGGGCACATAGACCCCACCACCACCACTGTCACCTTTACAAAGGGCACATAACCCCACCCACCACTGTCACCTCACTGTCACCTCCACGAAGGGCACATAGCCCCCCCCCCACCACCACTGTCACCTCACTGTCCCCTCTACAAAGGACACATAGACCCCAACTACCACACTGTCCACCTCACTGTCCACTCTACAGAAGGCACATAGACCCCACACCCACCCCACTGTCACCTTTACAGAAGGCACATAGACCCACCACCACTGTCACCTCCACAGAAGGGCACATAGACCCCACCACCACCACTGTCACCTTTACAGAAGGGCACATAGACCCCACCACCACTGTCACCTCACTGTCACCTCCCAGAAGGGCACATAGACCCCCCACCACCACTGTCACCTCACTGTCACCTCCACAGAAGGGCACATAGACCCCACCACCACTGTCACCTCACTGTCACCTCTACAGAAGGGCACATAGACCCCACCACCACCACTGTCACCTCACTGTCACCTCCACAGAAGGGCACTAGACCCACCACCACTGTCACCTCTCACTGTCACCTCCACAAAGGGCACATAACCCCCCACCACCACTGTCACCCTCACTGTCACCTCTCAAAGGGCACATAGACCCACCACCACCACTGTCCCACCTTTACAGAAGGGCACATAGACACCACCACCACTGTCACCTCACTGTCACCTCCACAGAAGGACACATAGACCCCACCACCACCACTGTCACCTCACTGTCACCTCCACAGAAGGGCACATAGACCCCACCACCATGCCACTGTCCCCACCACGCACTCACTGCACCTCTATAAAAGGGCACATAGACCCCACCACCACCACCACTGTCACCTTCTACAGAGGGCATACCCTACCACCACCCACTGTCACCAACGCACTCCCTGTCCCTCACGTCACCTCCTTCACCTCTACAGAAGGGCCATAGACACCACCACCACCGCTGTCACCTCACTGTCACCTCACTTCCCTCTTACGAAGGGCACATAGACCCCACCACCACCACTACTGTCACCTCCACTGTCACCTCACTGTCACCTCCACAGAAGGCACATAAACCCCCACCCCACCACTGTCACCTCACTGTCACCTCTACAGAAGCACATAGACCCCACCACCACTGTTCACCTCACTGTCCCCCTCCACAAGAGGCACATACCCCACCACCACTGTCCACTCACTGTCACCTCTACAGAAGGGCACATAGACCCCACCACCACTGTCACCTCACTGTCACCTCTCTAAAAGGGCACATAGACCCCACCACCACCACCACTGTCACCTCTACAGAAGGGCACATAGACCCTACCACCACCACTGTCACCTCACTGTCACCTCACTGTCACCTTCACCACCTCTACCGCAGGGCACATAAACCCACCACCCACCACTGTCACCTTTACAGAAGGCACATAGACCCCACCACCACTGTCACCTCACTGTCACCTCCACAGAAGGGCACATAGACCCCACCACCACTGTCACCTCACTGTCACCTCTACAGAAGGGCACATAGACCCCACCACCACTGTCACCTCACTGTCCACCATCCACAAAGGGCACTAGACCACCACCACACCCTTCACCAACTGTCAACCTCTACGAACTGCACATAGACCCACCACCACCACTGTCACCTCACTGTCACCTCTACAGAAGGCACATAGACACCCCCACCACCACTGTCACCCTCACGTCACCTCTACAGAAGGCACATAGACCCCCCACCACCACCACTGCCACCTTAAGAAGGGCACATAGACCCACCACACTGTACCTCACTGTCACCTCCACAGAAGGGCACATAGACCCCCACCACCACCACTGTCAAACCTTTAAATACGGGGGCACATAGACCCCACCACTGTCACCTCACTGTCACCTTCACAAAGGGCACATAGACCCCACCACCACTGTCCACCCTCACGTGTCACCTCCACAGAAGGCACATAGACCCCACCAACCACCACTGTCACCCCTCACTGTCACCTCCAGAAGAGGCACATAGACCCCACCACCACTGTTCACCCTCACTGTCACCTCCACAGAAAGGGCACATAGACCCCACCACCAGCTGTCACCTCACTGTCACCTCACAGAAGGCACATAGACCCCACCACCACCACCACTGTCACCTCACTGCACCCCTTTACCAGAAGGGCACTTAGACACCACCACCACTGTCACCTCACTGTCACCTCCACATAAGGACACATAGACCCCACCACCACCACTGTCACCTCACTGTCACCTCCCAAGAAGGCACATAACACCACCACCACCAACCACACCACTTACCTCTAAAGGGCACATAGACCCCACCACCACTGTCACCATCATGTCACCTATCTATAAAGGGCACATAGACCCCAAACCCACCACCCCCACTGTCACCTCTACAAAGGGCACAACCCTACACCACCCACTGTCACCTCACTGTCACTCACTGTCACCTCTACAGAAGGGCACATAGACACCACCACCACCGCTGTCACCTCACTGTCACCTCACTGTCACCTCTACAGAAGGGCACATAGACCCCACCACACCACTGTCACCTCACTGTCACCTCACTGTCACCTCTACAGAAGGGCACATAGACCCCCCACCACCACTGTCACCTCACTGTCACCTCTACAGAAGGGCACATAGACCCCACCACCACCACTGTCACCTCACTGTCACCTCACTGTCACCTCTACAGAAGGGCACATAGACCCCACCACCACCACTGTCACCTTTACAGAAGGGCACATAGACCCCAACACCAGGGCCGGATTAAGGTTGGTGGGGGCCCCTGGGCGCAAAATCTGGTGGAGGCCCCCACTGAATGCAGCGTGCATACACATCCTCCTGCTCACTTTCACTATCCCAGCAGTAACACTGCTACATTCAGCCCCTCGCCCCCAGTAACACAGCACTACAGCCGCCTCACCCCCGTAAACACAGCTACATACCCAGCCGCCTCATCCCATTAACACACGATACATCCCGCCTCATCCCCTATAACACAGCTACATACAGCCGCCTCTCCCCAGTAACACATCTACATACAGCCGCCCAACCCCAGTACACAGCTACATACAGCCGCCTCAATCCCCATCCATTAACACATCTACATACAGCCCCTCATCCCCAGTACCACAGATACATACAGCCGCCTCCCCCCAGTAGCCCAGCTACATACAACAGCCACCTCATCCCAGTAACACAGATACACACAGCCGCCTCAACCCCCAGTAACACAGCTACAAACACCGCCTCACCCCAGTAACACAGCTACATACAGCCCGCCTCACCCCCAGTAACACAGCTACATACAGCGCCTCACCCCCATACCACGCTACATCACCACCGCCTCGCCCCAGTAACCACCGTACATACAACGCCAGCTCATCCTCAGTAACACAGATACATACAGCCGCCTCATCCCCAGTAACACAGCTACATACAGCCACCTTGCCCCCAAAACATTGCTGCTATACAGCCGCCTCATCCTCAGTAACACCACTACAGACAGCCGCCTCGCCCCCATAACACAGCTACATACAGCCGCCTCGCCCCCAGTAACACAGCTACATACAGCCGCCTCACCCCCGTAACACAGCTACATACAGCCGCCTCACCCAGTAACACAGCTACATACAGCCGCCTCATCCCCAGTAACACCAGCTACATACAGCCCGCCTCCGCCCCAGTACACTCTACAATACAGCCCCGCCTCACCCCCAGTAACACACGCTACATACAGCCCCCTACAGCCGTCCTCATCCATTAACACAGCTACATACACCCGTCCTCATCCCCAGTAACACAGATACATACAGCCGCCTCACCCCCAGTAGCACGCTACATACACCACCTCATCCCCAGTAACCCAGAACACACAGCCGCCTCACCCCCAGTAACACAGCTACAGACAGCCGCCTCACCCCCAGTAACACAGCTACATACAGCCGCCTCACCCCCAGTAACACAGCTACATACATACGCCGCCTCACCCCAGTAACACAGCTACATACAACCGCCTCGCCCCCAGTAACACCGCTACATACAACCGCCTCATCCTCAGTAACACAGATACATACAGCCGCCTCATCCCCAGTAACACAGCTACATACAGCCACCTTGCCCCCAAAACATTGCTGCATACAGCCGCCTCATCCTCAGTAACACCACTACAGACAGCCGCCTCGCCCCCAGTAACACAGCTACATACAGCCGCCTCGCCCCCAGTAACACACTACATACAGCTGCGCCTCATCCCAGTAACACAGCTACATACAGCCGCCTCGCCCCCAGTAACACAGCTACATACAGCTGCGTCATCCCCAGTAACACAGCTACATACAGCCGCCTCACCCCCAGTAATACAGCTACATACAGCCCCCTACTCCCAGTAACACCGCTACATACAGCCCCCTCGCCCCCCCAGTAACACAGCTACAACTACAGCTGCCTCATGCCCAGTAACACCACTACATACAGCCGCCTCATCCCCAGTAACACATCTACATACAGCCGCCTCGCCTCCAGTAACACATCTACATACAGCCGCCTTGCCTCCAGTAACACAGCTACATACAGCCGCCTCATCCCCAGTAACACAGCTACATACCCACCTCATCCCCAGTAACACAGCTACATACAGCCGCCTCATCCCCAGTAACACATCTACATACAGCCGCCTCGCCTCCATTAACACATCTACATATAGCCGCCTTGCCTCCAGTAACACAACTACTACAGCCGCCTCGCCCCCAGTAACACAGTTACATACGCCGCTTCCCCCCAGTAACACAGCTACATACAACCGCCTCATCCTCAGTAACACAGCTACATACAGCCGCCTCGCCCCCAGTAACACACTACATACCCCCGCCTCACCCCCAGTAACACAGCTACATACAGCCCCCTACTCCCAGTAACAAAGCTACATACAGCCCCCTCGCCCCCCCAGTAACACAGCTACATACAGCTGCCTCATGCCCAGTAACACCACTACATACAGCCGCCTCATCCCCAGTAACACATCTACATACAGCCGCCTCATCCCCAGTAACACATCTACATCACCCCGCCTTGCCTCCAGTAACACAACTACATACAGCCGCCTCACCCCCAGTAACACAGCTACATACAGCTGCCTCATGCCCAGTAACACAGCTACATACAGCCGCCTCATCCCCAGTAACACATCTACATACAGCCGCCTCGGCCTCAGTAACACATCTACATACAGCCGCATCACCCCCATTAACACAGTTACATACAGCCGCCTCATCCCCAGTAACACATCTACATACAGCCGCCTCGCCCCCAGTAACACAGTTACATACAGCCGCCTCACCCCCAGTAACGCAGCTACTACAGCTGCCTCATGCCCAGTAACACCACTACATACAGCCGCCTCATCCCCAGTAACACATCTACATACAGCCGCCTCGCCTCCAGTAACACATCTACATACAGCCGCCTCACCCCCAGTAACAACAGCTACATACAGCCGCCTCACCCCCAGTAACACAGCTACATACAGCCGCCTCATCCCCAGTAACACAGCTACATACAGCCGCCTCACCCCCAGTAACACAGCTACTAAGCCGCCTCAACCCCCGTAACACATCTCATACAGCCGCCTTCCCCCAGTAACACAGCTACAATACAGCCGCCTCACCCCCAGTAACACAGCTACATACAGCCGCCTCACCCCCATAACACATCTCTACGCCACAGCCGCCTTGCCCCCAGTAACACAGCTACTACAGCCCTTGCCCCCATAACACAGCTACATACAAGCCGCCTCACCCCAGTAACACGCTACATACAGCCGCCTCGTCCCCAATAACACATTTTATATCCACCTTCACACATTTATGTACCCATATCATTTATATACAGTAATACACAGAGTATACACAAACTCATAAAGTATATACACACATACAATATATATACATCACACATACGGCATACACATTATATACAAAATACATATATATATATATATATATATATATATACACATACAGTATACACTGACCATATATACACATACATGCAGTATAAAAATACCATATACACACATACTGCATATACATACAGAATATACACACATAGAGAATACACACACATTCAGTATATCAGGCATTTTTAACACACATACGGAAATACACACACAAATCAGTATACAGAGCATATACATACTACCACAATACACAGCATATAAACTAAACATACATCATATACACATATGTGTATATATATGCATATATTTAAATGTGCACATATATATGCTTTACAAATAATGCTTAATAAAACAATATATTCCCTCTATACACAGTATATACATATAAAGACAGTAAATGCATATATCACACCGTATATAAATATATAGACAGTAAATGCATATATACACGTACCAGTAATATAGATTTAAACAGTAGATGCATATATACACATATACACAGTATATAGATATAGACATAGATGCAATATACACATTAATGCATATACACGAATATACATATAACACACAGATAAATACATATGTAATGTATACTTACCCTTTTTACGTTTTGACCAGCCGTCGTGTTCGTGGGGGTGCCTGTTCGGTGTGGGGGTCAGTGGCTGCTGTTTCGGAGGGGTTGGGGGGGTGTACGTACAGGGGGAGGGGCGGAGGACCGTTGCTTGTTCCAAAGGGGGGGGGAGTTGGGTCAGGACGGCTGCTCGTTCGGGGGGGGGGGGGCGTGCGGAGGACCGAGGACGGCTGCTTGTGTCCAGGGGAGGGGGGCTTGCGGAGGACGGCTGCTTGTCCGGGGGAGGGGGGGCTTGCGGAGGACGGCTGCTTGTCCGGGGAGGGGGGGCTTGCGGAGGACGGCTACTTGCTCGGGCAGGGGAGGAGGGAGCGCAAGCGGTATTGCGAGCAGGCGGGGGGGTAGGCGGGAACCTGTGCCGGGGGGCGGACGGCTCGGCCATGCAGCTGAAGGGCGGGAAGGCGGTAACTTGTGTGCCGGGGCGGACGGCTCGGCCATGCCGCTGAAGTGGCGGGAAGGCGTAACTTCTGTCGCGGGGCGGACGGGCGGGCGGCCAGGCAGGGGGGTCTTGGGGGCGGTCACCTGTGCGGTTTCTGGCGGACGCTCAGGGAGGTGGCGGTGAGGATCAGGGCCCTGGGGGGGGCGCGATCTGGTGGGGGCCCCCTGGGGGGGCAAGATGGTGGGGGCCCCGGGGCTTGAGCCCCGGGAGCCCCGCCTATAATCCGGCCCTGCCCACCACCACTGTCACCTCACTGTCACCTCCACAGAAGGGCACATAGACCCCACCACCACTGTCACCTCACTGTCACTTCTACAGAAGGGCACATAGACCCTACCACCACCACTGTCACCTCACTGTCACCTCTACAGAAGGGCACATAGACACCACCACCACCACTGTCACTTCACTGTCACCTCTACAGAAGGGCACATAGACCCCACCACCACTGTCAACTCACTGTCACCTCACTGTCACCTCTACAGAATGCCCATAGACCCCACCACCACCACTGTCACCTCACTGTCACCTCTACAGAAGGGCACATAGACCCCACCACCACCACTGTCACCTCACTGTCACCTCTACGGAAGGGCACATAGACCCAACCACCACCACCGCTGTCACCTCACTGTCACCTCTACAGAAGGGCACATAGACCCCCCACCACCACTGTCACCTCACTGTCACCTCTACAGAAGGGCACATAGACCCTACCACCACCACTGTCACTTCACTGTCACCTCTACAGAAGGGCACATAGACACCACCACCACCACTGTCACCTCACTGTCACCTCTACAGAAGGGCACATAGACCCCACCACCACCACTGTCACTCACTGTCACCTCACTGTCACCTCTACAGAATGGCACATAGACCCCACCACCACCACTGTCACCTCACTGTCCCCTCTACAGAAGGGCACATAGACCCTACCACCACCACTGTCACCTCACTGTCACCTCTACAGAATGGCACATAGACCCCACCACCACCACTGTCACCTCACTGTCACCTCTACAGAATGGCACATAGACCCCACCACCACCACTGTCACCTCACTGTCACCTCTACGGAAGGCCACATAGACCCAACCACCACCACCACTGTCACCTCACTGTCACCTCTACAGAAGGGCACATAGACCCAACCACCACCACATGTCACCTCACTCACCTCTACAGAAGCACATAACCCAACCACCACCACCACTGTCACCTCACTGTCACCTTACTGTCACCTCTACAGAAGGGCACATAGACCCCACCACCACCACTGTCACCTCAACTGAGAAATTATTTTAGCAGAGGGCAATGACCTACTTAATATTCCTTCCCCTTCATGTCCATGTGTCCGGTTACAAGTCCCACTATGGAATAATAACAATCGTGGGCAGTTCAAAAACCTGGACCAAAGAAAGATTGACACTATAATCATAATAATATAAGACACAACTTGTGGGAGCTGCCAAATCTGAGCGTGTTCCCATATTCCCTATTTATAAAAAAAACAGTCGAAAGAGGCCACTAGACGCCCCGTGTCCGGACAAGGAATGTCCAAGACGTAACTCTTAACACAAAATGAATGAAAGTAGAAAGAGAGAAACATCATCTGATTCGTATTAAAAGTTCCGTCTTAAACGTTCCTTGTCAATTAAAATTTTCTATCATTTTCTTATTTTTCTAGCATCTCTGTATTTTTTTTAAATATTGTAATCTTTATAACATTTGGGTTTTTTAGTGGGAAGGTGAAGAAAATTCTACCATAGTTTCTGGGTTTTACATTTTTGTGGTTTTTTTAGTCTTTACCATAGAGAGTCATTTTTATGGTGTGATATTTCATGTGATTATTATTGTTATATTTTATTTTGCTACTTTATAATTACGTTTGGACAATTTTTGATTTTTTTTTCTGGTAAACTTTATGCCTACGACGGCCATTACCTTACAACACAATAAGGAAAGATAGTAACCCCCCTGATATTAGATCTGCGGCCCGTACCTCTCCTCCCCAGGGTGCAGCGCCCCAGTGACAGCAGCTCTCGGATGTGCGGGATACAATTACTTAGCGTCACATTCTTTTCTTTTTCATCCATAGTTGAATTTCCATATAACTCTTCCACCAGGTCTTCATACGCCGGATCGTCCGCTGTCCATTTCCTTGTCTCCCAGTCCAAAGACATAAGTGGTTCCCCATTATATCGATAACTCCATATAACAACAACTGAGTCATTGTCAGAGAGAAGACATCCCTCTATGTTCTGAAGAACCTGGTATCCTTGAAAAAGAAAAAGACAAACATCAGCGAAGAAGAGGAGTTAGTAAGGATTGGCTTCATCTCCTTCTTTATTGAAAATCTGTGCTGTAGTACCCTGGTTTGGCCACTACATGGAGATCTGAGCTGTACCAGGTAGAAGAAGGTGAACTCCGGGGACCTGAGCGGGGAAGCAACACATGCAGGATATCGGGCGCAGGATCTTAGTGACTCCCCGCACCCACATTATACACGGACAATGCACTTACATGCACCAGAAGAAGAGGTGAACTCCGGGGACCTGAGCGGGGAAGCGACACATGCAGGATATCGGGCGCAGATCTTAGGACTCCCCGCACAGCACATTATCACGGACAATGCACTTACATGCCCCAGGAAGAAGAAGGTGACCTCCGGGGACCTGAGCGGGAAGTGACACATGCAGGATATCGGCGCACGATCTTAGTGACTCCCCGCACAGCGCATTATACACGGACAATGCCACTTCATGCACCAGAAGAAGAAGGTTAACCCCAGGACCTGAGCGGGGAAGTGACACACCGCAGCATCGGGCACAGGATCTTAGTGACTCCCCCGCACAGCGCATTATACAACACAATGCACTTACATCACCAGAAGAAGAAGGTGAACTCCAGGCCCCTGAACGGGGAAGCGACACATGCAGGTTTCGGGGCACGATCTTAGTGACTCCTCCCCGCACACAACATTATACACGACAATCCACCTACATGCACCAGAAGAAGAAGGTGAACTCCTGGGCCTGAGCGGGAGCCCACTGCGTATATCGGGCACACGATCTTAGTGACTCCCCGCACCCGCATTATACACGGACATGCACTTACATGCACCAAAAGAAGAAGGTGAACTCAGGGACCTGAGCGGGGAAGCGACACATGCTGGATACTGGCGGCAGGATCTTATTGACTCCCCACAGCGCATTATACACGGACAATGCACTTACTGCACCAGGAAGAAGAAGGTGAACTCCGGGGACCTGAGCGGGAAGCAACACATGCAGGATATCGGACGTAGGATCTTATGACTCCCCGCACCGCACATTATACACGACAATGCACTTACATGCACCAGGAAGAGAGGTGAACTCCGGGGACCTGAGCGGGGAAGCGACACATGCTGGTATCGGGCGCAGGATCTTGTGACTCCCCGCACAGCGCATTATACACGGACAATGCACTTACATGCACCAGGAAGAAGAAGGTGAACCCGGGGACCTGCAGGGGAAGCGACACATGCAGGATATCGGGCACACGATCTTAGTGACTCCCCGCACAGCGCATTATCACGGACATGCACTTACATGCACCAGGAAGAAGAAGGTGAACTCCGGGGACCTGAGCGGGGAAGCGACACATGCTGGAATCGGGCGCAGTATCTTAGTGACTCCCCCACAGCGCATTATACACGGACAATGCACTTACATGCACCAGGAAGAAGAAGGTGAACTCCGGGGACCTGGCGGGGAGCAACACATGCAGGATATCACGTAGGATTTAGTGACTCCCCGCACGCACATTATACACGGACAATGCACTTCATGCACCAGGAAGAAGAAGGTGAACTCCGGGGACCTGAGCGGGAAGTGACACATGCAGGATATCGGACAGGATCTTAGTGACTCCCCGCCAGCGCATTATACACGGACTGCCCTTACATGCACCAGGAAGAAGAGGTGAACTCCGGGGACCTGAGCGGGAAGCGACACATCAGGATATCGTGGCCAGGATCTTAGTGACTCCCGCACAGCACATTATACACGGACAATGCACTTCTGCATCAGGAAGAAGAAGTGAACTCCGGGACCTGAGCGGGGAAGTGACACATGCAGGATATCGGGCGCACGATCTTAGTACTCCCGTACAAGCGCATTATACACGGACAATGCACTTACATGCACCAGGAAGAAGAAGGTGACTCCAGGACCTGACGGGGAAGCGACACATGCAGATATCGGGTCGTCGAAGATCTTAGTGACTTCCCCCACAGCCATTATCACGAACAATGCACTTCACTGCACCAGGAAAGAAGGTGAACTCCTGGGACCTGAGCGGGAAGCGACACATGCAGTATGATCGGGGCAGAGTCTTATGCTCCCCGCACAGCGCATTATACACGACAATGCACTACATGCACCAAAAGAAGTGGAACTCCAGGGACCTAGCGGGGAAGCGACACAGGCAGATATCGGCCAAGATCTTAGTGACTCCCCACAGCGCATTATACACGCAATGCACTACACCACCAGGAAAGAAGGGAACTCCTGGGACCTGAGGCGGGAAGCGACACATGCAGGATATTGGGCGCAGATCTTAGTGACTCCCCGCACAGCGCATTATACACGGACAATGCACTACATGGCACCAGGAAGAAGAAGGTGAACTCCGGGACCTAGCGGGGAAGCGACACATGCAGGATAATCGGGTGCACGATCTTAGGTTCTCCCCCCCGCACACACATATAACACGGACAATGCACTTACATGCAACCAGAGGAAGAAGATGAACTCCAGGGACCTTAGCGGGAAGCGACACATGCAGGTATCGGGCGCAGATCTTAGTGACTCCCTGCACAGCACATATACACGGACATGCACTTACAACTGCACCAGGAAGAAGAGTGAACCTCCAGGGACCTGAGCGGGGAAGCGACACATGCAGGATATCAGATGCATATCTTAGTGACTCCCCCACAAAAGCATTATACACAGACAATGCACTTACTGCAGCACCGAAAGAAAAGTGACTCCGGGGACGCTTAGCGAAGCGACACTGCAGATATTGGGCCAGGATCTTAGTGACTCCCCCACGCGCATGTATACACGGACAATGCACTTACATGCACAAAAAGAAGGTGGAACTCCGGGACCTAGCGAACGACACATGCAGGATATCGGATCAGGTTTTAGTACTCCCCCACAGCGCATTATACACTGGACAATGCACCTATATGCACCAGGAAGAAGAAGGTGAACTCCGGGACCTGAGCGTGGAAGCGACACATGCAGGATATCGGGTGCAGGATCTTATTACTCCCCGCCACAGCAGCATTATACACGGACAATGCACTTACTTGCAGCCAGGAAAAGAAGTGTAACTCCGCTCATAATCGATGATAGGTCCATCGCCCCCCGGTCCACCTGATCCTATTCCTCATAATCGATGATAGGTCCACCGCCCAGGTCCTACATGTGTCTCAGTGTCATAATCAATGTAGGTCCCACGCCCAGGTCCTGCATGTATCTCAGTCTCATAATCAATGATAGGTCCACCGCCCAGGTCCTACATGTATCTCAGTGTCATAATCAATGATAGGCCATCGCCCAGGTCCTACATGTATCTCAGTGTCATAATCAGTGATAGGTCCACCGCCCAGGTCCTACAGGTATCTCAGTGTCATAATCATGATAGGTCCACCGCCCAGGTCCTACATTTGTCTCAGTGTCAAATCAATGATAGGTCCATCGCCCAGTCCTACATGTATCTCAGTGTCATAATCAATGATAGGGCCACCGCCCAGTCCTACAAGTATCTCAGTGTCATAATCAGTGATAGGTCCACCGCCCAGGTCCTACATGTATCCAGTGTCATAATCATGATAGGTCCACCGCCCAGGTCCACATGTTCTCCAGTGTCTCATAATCAATGATGGTCCCCGCCCAGGTCCTACCATGTATCTCAGTGTCATAATCAATGATAGTCCATCGCCCAGGTCCTACATGTTCTCAGTGTCTAATCAGTGATAAGGTCCACCGCCCAGGTCACATGTATCTCATCCATCCTCATGATAGGTCCACCGCCCTCCTACATGTATCTCAGTGTCATAATCAATGATAGGGCCATCGCCCGGTCCTACATGTATCTCAGGTGTCATATATCAGTGATAGGTCCCGCCCAGGGTCCCTACTGTATCTCATTGTCATAATCGATGAATTTAGCTGGAATGGGACGGCGAACAGAGACCTGACACTTAAAAATCTTCTTAGAATGAACTTTCGAGGAACTCGAGTCATTCAACATCTCTAACCAAATCCACCACTTCCACCCTCCCCCGCCGTATTGTACTCTACATGCCGGAACTGTGCTCATTACAATATGATACTCAGGGATCAATAAAGCTTTATTATTGTATGTAACATGTGGACCCCACTAAAAACATAGACTTTGTATAAATTGGTGTAAAGCCCCAGCAGGCATCACCGGCCTCGCCCTCCATTGTCCTCAGTTGAATGTCTTCTCCACTTTCTCTGCCCGGCTGAGGAAGACCTGGAGGTCCAGAAGTCTACCTCCCTGGGAATCATCGACAGTCCCTGAGAGCTTCAGGAAACCCCCATTTGTCTACAGTATTTTTAACTAAAACTTTTTGGATTTAGTCGGCAAATTTAGATGGCATTTCTTTAATATTGGAGGATCGGGGAGGGGATCGGAATCAGATTACATTTTGTTAAGTTTGGATTTACGTATTACGGACAATCAAAATCATCGACCAAGAGATCAGGATCTCAGCAAAAGTTATTTTCAGGGCAATTTGTGCAATAACCAAAATACAGATTATAAATAAATGGACAGATAATGAGATAAATACTTAAGGGAATCCGTCAGCCAATTCCCTTTCGAACCCAATGTCCCTGGTGCTGCACCACACAACGACTGCACCCTTGTTTTTACTTTTCCTCGTCTCCTTCTTGCCAAAACTTATCACAGTATTTTAAAGTGAATATGAAATGAGGCTGAAGTCCGGAAACCTTGGGGTCAGGGGGGGGGGGGCTAAGGTACTTACCCTGCTCCTGCTGCAGGCTCCCACTTAGGCCAATACTTCAGTCCTCACCCCCTGCACCTGGGAAATGTGAGGGGGCAGTAGTAATGAGTCAGTGGGAGCCGGTGTCCCCCTGCTGCTCGTCCAGGTGAGTGCAGGGCGAAAAATAGAAAGTATCACCCGAGTCAGCCGGTTAAGTCACTTGTGTTTTCTCTCCCCTGCAACTTGAAATTCTGGAAAATCCTTCAAAGAAAGAAAGTTCTCACAGTTTAATCCCCCAGTGATGTTTTACACATAAAGATCATTTTTAACCCCTTACTGCACAATGTTACTCAGTGTATTGGTGTTTTAGCTCCTATCCTCGAGTGATGTCGGTGTTAAGATTCCATATGAGCGGGGACTCTCTGAGCAGACACTTCATGATTCCTTTGGCAATGAGATGCTGTGTGCTGAAATGTGCTAAGATTATCAGGGAAACAGGTTATATACACTTTCATTTACCTTCTGAACATCACTAGTATCTGACACAAAGTAAGAAATGAGATGAGAGATGAGAGATGATGAGATCCATGAGATGGTATAAAAAAAATGACACAGTCACCTAATCAATAAAGCACAGCACTCAGCCACCTGGCTATAAATACCTGCTAGTAGAGTATCATAGTATCATAGTATATAAGGCTGGAAGGAGACGCAAGTCCATCAATCCACCTTCAAGAATTAAATAAATGTTTTATCCCTAACCTGTGATATTTTTTCTTTCCAGAAGGTATCCAGGCCTCTCCTGACCAGTACATAGGTCCCCATACAAAACCTCCGCGGCAGAGAGTTCCATAGTCCTCACGCTCTTACAGAAGAGAACCTTTGTCTATGGTGTGGTAATCGCCTCTCCCTATAGAGTCCTGTAGTAGGTAGAATACCTCTCTCAGTAGGATGCCCCTGTCTATGGTGATGGTAGAACCTCCTCTCCTCTAGTGTAGAGATGCCCCCTGTCATGGTGGGGTAGACCTCCTCTCCTCTAGGTGTAGAGGATTCCCCCTGTCTATGGTGAGGTAGAACCTCTCTCCTCTAGGTGTAGAGATGCCCCTGTCTATGGTGATGGTTAGAACTCCTCTCCCTCAGTGTAGAGAGTCCCCTTTCTATGTGTGATGGTAGAACCTCCCTCCTCTAGGTGTAAGGATGTCCCCTTCTATGGATTGGTAGAACCTCCCTCCTCTAGGTGTAGAGGATGCCCCCTGTCTATGGGATGGTGAAACTCCTCTCCTCTAGGGGTAGAGGATGCCCCCTGTCTATGGTGATGGTAAACCTCCTCTCCTCTAGGTGTGAGGATGCCCCTGTCTATGGTGATGGGAACCTTCCTCTCCTCTAGGTGTAGAGGATGCCCCCTGTCTATGTGATGGTAGATCCTCCTCTCCTAGGTGTAGAGGATTGCCCCTGTCTACTGGTGATGGTAGATCCTCCTCTCCTCTAGGTGTAGAGGATGCCCCCTGTCTATGGTGATGGTAGATACCTCCTCTCCTCGAGGTGTAGAGGATGCCCCCGTCTCTGGTGATGGGTAGAACCTCCTCTCCTCTAGGTGTAGAGGATGTCCTCTGTCTATGGTGATGGTAGAACCTCCCTCCTCTAGTGTAGAGGATGTCCTCTGTCCTATGGGTATGGTAGAACCTCCTCTCCTCTAGGTTAAAGATGTCCCCTGTCTATGGTGATGTATGAGACCTCTCTTTCCTCTAGGTGTAAGGGCCCCTGTCTATGGTGATGGTAGAACCTCCTTTCCTCTAGGTGTAGAGGATGCCCCCGTGTCTTGGTATGTAAAACTCCACTCCTCTAGTGTAGAGGATCCCCTGTCTATGGTGCTGGTAGAACCTCCTCTCCTCTAGTGTAGAGGATGCCCCGTCTATGGTGAGTAGACTCTTCTAGGCGTAGAGGATGCCCCCTGGTCCTGGTCACAGGCGAGTATAAACAGATCTTTGGAGAGATCCTGTACTGTCCGTTCAGGTATTTGTACATTGGTAATGAGGTCTCCCCTCAGTCGTCTTTTTCTAAACTGATAATCCCAACATTTGTAATCTGTCATTGTATTCTAGTCCCCCCCATTCCCCTAATAATCCTGGTTGCTCTCCTCTGCACCCTTTCCAGCTCTACTATACTTTTTATATACTGGTGCGCTCAAAACTGTCCCATATTCATGTGTGGTCTGACCAGGGATTTGTATAAGGCAGACGATGTCTTATCATGAGAATCTATTCCTGCCTTGATACTCCCATATTTATTTGCTTTAGCAGCAGCCGCCTGGCTCTGGTCACTAAAATTAAGTTTACCATCCACCACTCCCCAAGTCCTTTCAGCTTCAGTTTTTACTAAGTAATTGACCGTTTAGAACATAATTATACTTTTTGGTTCCATGGCCCAAGGCTAACTTACATTTATCTACATTAACCACCTCATTACCATTTCTGCCCTCCCTCAAGCTTCCACAAATCCCTCTGTAATGCTAAACGATCGACCAGTATTTATTACTTTTACACAGCTTAGTATCATCTGCAATATTGAAACTTGACTGTGTAAACCCACTACTGGCATTAAAAAAATATAAAAGAAGTGGCCCCAATACTGACCCCTGTGGCACGTCACTGAGTAAGTCTCTGCAGGAAGTGCCTGTGTCTGAGCTGGTCTTGTAATGCAGGGGAGGGGCAGGAGGCAGAGAGCACTGCATTGTGCAGACAGAGCTATTCATGAGAAGAATCTGCCCTGCCCACCCTAGGTCAATGTAACAACCAGGACTGATAGAGACAGGTTGGAATTATATATGTGAAATGCTGTATATTTGTTAAAAAATAAATTAGCGGTGTGTTATTTTGTTTTTCTGATTATTTTAAAATCTTATCTTCATGGGAAATAACCCTATACGGGTGGCAGAGCCTGCAGCGAGCCAATGGCACCTCAGCGGTTCCATGTGTGTGGACACCCTATGATCAGCTTTGGTGCTGTAGTAACATCTGGACTTTGTTAAGTCCTAGTGGATTGCTCGGACCTACATGAGTCACACACCTGGAGAATCGCTTGACAAATATTCGTAACAAACCTTTATTACTCAAACTTTGCCGTGTTTGGTTCGCTAGATAGGATTTGCTCTAATAGGGATTAGGCATAGGCCGCTGGCAGCTTGGCCGCCATTACAGCGCTGATCCATTGCAACATCCACAAGGTAAATGTCACAAGAACTGAGGTTCAGGAAGTTTTCTGTAACACATGAACGATCCTTAGGCTCCCCGGATCTCCCGCACACAGAAAGTTCATTTGGGTAGTGATGATGATCTTCAGTGATGTCGGGACTTGTTTTTATCTTCCTCCACGAGTCTTCACTCGATGTTCCGTGTCAGTGTTGTCTCTCTGTTCAAGGATATAATCCAAACACTATGAGGATACACCAGGATGACGGCCAGGCAGATGGCGATCACACCACCCCCATTTCTGGAACAGAAGGAGCGGCGCTGAGAATATTCATTATCATCTGAAAATCCTGCAAAGAAAAACACAGAAAGTTTCACAATCGTGTCAAAGATTTTCCTACCTGTAAACAAAAATCTGCTATGGAGACAGACATTCGAGTAATAATGGTGGGGCAGATTTACTTACCGCCCATTCGCGATCCACGGCGCTCTCTGCGGTGACGGGTCTTCCGGCAATTCACTTAAAGCAGTTCCTCCTCGATCCACCAGGTGTCTGCTCTGCACTGAAGTTCTCGAATGCACTGAAAGTACCAACCGGCCGGGGTGCAGGTAAGCGCTGTCCAGCGACACTTTTTTTTTAAAACATACGGTGATTTTTCGAATCCGTCAGGTTTTATTTCGGCATCGCCCCCCGATTTCCGTTGCGTGCACGCCGGCGCCGATGCGCCACAATCCAATCGCGTGCACCAAAAACCCGGGGCAAATTCAGGAAAAATGGCACAAAACGGAAAATTTCGGGTACCCGCCATAAAAACGCGATTCGGGCCCTAGTAATGACCCCCAGTATGTACAAAGATCTGGAAGGGCAGAGAAGTGATAAGGAAAGGCCGTAGAGTCTGCCTGCAGTCCTTCAGTCCCCCGCTATGGGACATTATTATGGTGCATTCAATAAGTGTATGATAAACATGGAAATCTGGCCAAAAAATATTCATAATAATCCATAGTAAGGATCCTAGTTACCATTGATGGCGAACCTTTTCAGAACCGAGTGCGAAACTACACAGCAAAAGCCTATATTTTTCACAAAGGCCAATTTAAAGTAACGGTTTCAACTATTGGGCCCGAGGACACCAATCCAGGAAAAGGAGGAGAAATTTGTATTATTATGTATTTCCCTCTAAAGTTCCTTAATAGGTTGAATCACAGTCTGGAGAAGCTACAATAATAATCCACCTCTGTCCACACCCTCCTTGATTCAGGTCTTAGTCTGAATGGTGACCTTGTGCTGGGTTATTGGGCGGGTGCCCAAAGAGAGGGCTCCGAGTGCCACCTCTGGCACCCGTGCCTAGTTCGCCACCACTGCTCTATACATAGTAGTGGGGTCCTACACGCAACACCTCCCCCCCCACACCAACCATCTCTTCACAAAAAAAAACTTTTTGTAGAAAGTTCCAGAATATTGGGGAAGTCTTGGACATGTAGGTGTGAAATAATGGAGAGTAGTAGAACGACGTCTTCTGAGGATCGGAGATTGCGCGTGGGACGGTATTGGATGATCATGTCGGAGATATGTGAAGAGGACGGGGTGTGGGCAGCAGTTGTAATTCTGTCCAACCATTATCTGAACGTGTCCCTCATAGCAGCAATACTCCACTTACCCAATCCAGTGTCAAATTCCGGGGTACTGATGTGTCCGACCTCACAGGTATAAACATCCGCAGTCGCAGGCGAAATGTTTAGAGTTAATGAGGTCAATACGTTATCAGGAAGGGGCAGGGTCGCCCTCCTCCATCATCTCCTCCGGGATCTCTCTCGCTTTCTGTACCACATCATGAGATGTCCTTGGGGTAATGTCCATAGGCTCGGCATGAGAGGCGAAGCCCAACACTCGTCACTAAGAATCAGTGAGACTTTACAACCGGAACTTCTGATAGGATACAGACACGAGACGCTGCCATTCATGGTATTTGTTACAGGGAATAAATTGTATGAAAATTATCTTTATGGTATTTTTTTAAACATTTTGGTGGGGGAAGTCGTCAATTTCTCACAATCTTGCCCTGAAAGATCACAATTTACACAATGAGGGGCTGAGGGTTTGGTGATGGAGGAAAGTTAGGATTACGTTCGGTTACAAACGAAGACAATGTCATCCTGCTGCTCTCACCGGGCCGTAGCTTGTTCTCTCTTTAGCTCTGTCACGTTGGCTTCACAAGTATTTTAAGGTTTTAAAGTTCGAAGGATTGGAAACGGGCACCAAAAATGTGTTTCTGTACTTATATTCTGCAATTAGGGATTTTATTAAACTCTCCTAATCTGTAGAATGAGAGCCACAATGAGTCCTTAGTTAGGCGCGCCTGCCTTATCTAGTCTTTATACAGGAACGCAGTAGAACGTTCAGCAAAGTGCGAAGTCCAGGAGACTTCGTTAAGGAAATGGAGAAGAGATGCAATGATATCCTCTATAGGGTAGGTGCAACTAGACGATTGATTCCAGCGACTCGCGTCAGTGGCCTGTGGTGTCATTAGCGTGAAGCCACACTGAAGAGAACAGTAGAGGAGACATCGGGGGCTCATTACTAAGGGTCCGAGCGCCGCACTTTCGTCACCTCACTGTCACCTCTACAGAAGGGCACATAGACCCCACCACCACTGTCACCTCTACGGAACTGCACATAGACACCACCACCACCACTGTCACCACTCAGTCACTCTACAGAAGGGCCACGTGGACCCCACCACCACCACTGTCACCTTTACAGAAGGGCACATAGACCCCACCACCACTGTCACCTCACTGTCACCTCTACAGAAGGGCACATAGACCCCACCACCACCACTGTCACCTTTACAGAAGGGCACATAGACCCCACCACCACTGTCACCTCACTGTCACCTCCACAGAAGGGCACATAGACCCCCCGCACCACCACTGTCACCTCACTGTCACCTCTACAGAAGGACACATAGACCCCACTACCACCACTGTCACCTCACTGTCACCTCTACAGAAGGCAAATAGACCCCACCACCACCACACTGTCACCTTTACAGAAGGGCAACATAGACCACCACACCACTGTCACCCCACAGAAGGGCACATAGACACCCCACCACACCACTGTCCCTTTACAGAGGGCAACATAGACCCCACCACCACCACTGTCACCTCACGTCACCTCCCAAGAAGGGCACATAGACCCCACACCACTTCACCGCCCTCACTGTCACCTCCCAGAAGGGCACTAGACCCCCCCACCACTGTCACCCGCCTGTCACCCTCTACAGAAGGGCACATAGACCCACCACACCACTGTCACTCACTGTCACCTCCACGAAGGGCAGACGTAACCCCACCACCACGGTCACCTCACGTCACCTCCACAGAAGGCACATAGACCCCCACACCACTGTCACCTCCGTCCTCTACAGAAGGGCACATAGACCCCACCACCACCACTGTCACCTTTACAGAAGGGCACATAGACACCACCACCACTGTCACCTCACTGTCACCTCCACAGAAGGACACATAGACCCCACCACCACCACTGTCACCTCACTGTCACCTCCACAGAAGGGCACATAGACCCCACCACCACTGTCACCTCACTGTCACCTCTATAAAAGGGCACATAGACCCACCACCAACCACTGTCACCTCTACAGAGGGCAATAGACCCTACACCCCGGTCCCTCACTGCACCTCCTGTCACCTCAGTCACCTCTAAGAAGGGCACATAGACACCAACACCAACCCGCTGTCACCTCATCACTGTCACTCACTGTCACCTCTACAGAAGGGCACTAGACCCCACCACCACCACTGTCACCTCCTGTCACCTCACTGGCACCTCCCAGAAGGGCACATAGACCCCCCACCCAACCTACTGTCACTCACTGTCACCTCCATCTACACAGAACACTAGACCCCACCACCCACTGTCACCTCACTGGTCACCTCCACAGAAGGGCACATAGACCCCACCACCACTGTCACCTCACTGTCACCTCTACAGAAGGGCACATAGACCCCACCACCACTGTCACCTCACTGTCACCTCTATAAAAGGGCACATAGACCCCACCACCACCACCACTGTCACCTCTACAGAAGGGCACATAGACCCTACCACCACCACTGTCCCCACTGTCACCCTCACTGTCACCTCCGCTGTCACCTCTACTACAGAAGGGCACATAGACCCACCACCACCACTGTCACCTCACTTACCGCCAAGAAGGGCACATAGACCCCAACCACCACTGTCACCTCACTGTCCATCCACAGACAGGACCATAACCCACCACCACTGTCACCTCACTGTCACCTTAGAAGGGCACATAGAACCCCACCACACCACTGTTCACCTCACTGTCACCTCTACAAAGGGCAATAGACCCCACCACCCTTCACCTCACTGTCACCTCTACAGGAAGACTGCACTAGACAACCACACCACCACTGTACACTCACTGTCACTCCACAGAAGCACATAGAACCACCCCCACCACTGTCACCTCCGATTACAGAGGCAACATAGACCCCCACCACTGTCACCACTGTCACCTCCACGAGAAGGGCACATAGACCCCACACCACTGTCAACCTCACTGTGCACCTCCACAGAAGGGCACATAGACCCCACCACCACCACTGTCACTCACGTCACCATCTTACAAAGACACATAACCCCACCACCACACACGCACTGCTCACAGACCACTTACAACAACCATGTACCTCACCTCACAGAAGGGCACATAGAACCCACCACCACAACTGTCACCTCCATTGCTACTGTCACCTCCACAGAAGGGCAATAGACCCACCACCACCACGACTTCACCTCCTGTCACCTCACATAAGGACACATTAGACCCCACCACCACTGTCACCTCACTGTCACCTCCACAACAGGTGCACATAGACCCCCACCACCACTGCACCTCACTGTCACCCTCACAGAAGAGGCACATAGACCCCACCACACCACCACGTACACCTCACTGTCACCTCACTATCACAGAGGAACAGCACCGCACATCCAGACACCACACCACTGTCCCTCACGCACCCCACGGACACATAGACCCCACCCCACCACGTCACCTCACGTCACCTACAAGAAGCACATAACAAACCACCACCAACGACCACTGTCACCTCATACCCAGACAAAGAGGACACAAACATCAAAACCAGAATAGACAACGCTGATCAACCGCCTCCACACCGTTATAAAGAGAAAAAAAGAAAGAACAAACTTATACAACAAAATGAGCCCAGAACAGAAGTCATAAGAAGCATGGACACCTTCAAAGATCGGCCTATATACCAAAGACGAGAAACAAACCACACCCCACTGAGCGAGAACGCAAAACACACCCAGGCCAACATCAAAAAAGCAGAATACAATACTTCACCCAGACGCACTCCAACGAAGAAAAAAACTTGCGACGCACTAACAAGATCAGGGGATACAAAGTCAAGTACCCACCCAACCGACAGACCCAAATCCCAAACAGGCAGGACCAGCATCACGATAGACAGCGCAACCGAGCAAACGAACACATTAACGAGATCAGAGAACCGACCAAACCCAAGCCACAGCAGACACCAGCAGTGATGCCCACCCAGTGCCAAGCACGACTAGCCCCCCGCCTACCCCGAATTCCCAGCACCCGCAACAGCCCCTCAGAGGAGAGACCGAACCAAAGCACAGACAGGACACGAAGGACCGCAACGTAGAGTACTACTTAGGGCACTCATGCTACTCAATCCGACAGGAGATAGACCCCCCATATCTCCTCCGCGCTCTCAAGTTCAATTCCCTGCATAGTACGACTGCACCTCATGTCAACCTCTACCGAAGTGCACACCGACACACCACCACCGTGTCACCTCACTGCACCTCCTGTACTCTCACTACATAGGTTTCACATAGACCCACCACCACCACTGTCACCTCACTGTCACCTCACTGTCACCCTCTACCGAAGGGCAACATAGACACCCCCACCACCACTTCAACCTCACGTGTCACCTTACAGAAGGGAACATAGACCCACCCCACCACTGGTCACCTCACTGTCACCCTCACTGTCACCTACAAACTCACAGAAAGGCAACAAAGCCACCGACACCACACAACCAACACCAACCCTGAATCACCTTTACAGAAGGGCACGATAACCCACCCAGACGGAATTAGGTTGGTGGGGGAACCGCTGGATCGACAAATCTTGGTGGAGGACCACACGGAACTGAGCGTGCACTACCATCCTCCTGCTCACTTGCAACTAATTCCCCAGCAGTAACACGCTTGACATTCAGCCCTCCTCGCCCCCGTAACACAGCTACATCACCCTACCCGTAAACCAGCACATCGCAGCACCAGTAACACAGTACATAAGCCGACTCATCCCCAGTAACACAGCTACATACCGCACGCCCATAACGCCTACGCCTCGCCCCACGTAACACATCTACATACAGCCCGCCTCAAACCCCAGTAACACGCTACTACAGCCGCTCCATCCCCATGTAACCAGCTCATACAGCCCCTCATCCCAGTAACACAGATACATACAGGCCTCACACCCCCGTAGCCCCCACAGCTACATACAGCCACCTCATCCCAGGTAACACAGATACACAACGTCAGACCCAGCACGCCAGCCCTCACCCCCAGTAACAACAGAGCTACATCACCGCCTCCCCCCATAACACAGTACCTACACCGCCGCCTCACCCCCAAGTAACACAGTTCATACAAAGCCGCCTCCACCCCCAACACAAGCTAACCACCGCTAGCCTACACGACACAAAGCCTCATCCTCAGTGAACACAGAGTATACATACAAGCGCCTATCCCCAGTAACAACAGCTACATACCCCACCTTGCCCCCAAAAACATTGCTGCTACAGCCGCTCCCTCTCTCATAACACCACTACAGACAGCCGCCTCGCCCGCAGTAACACGTACATACAGCCGCCCTCGCCCCAGTAACACAGCTACTACAAGCCGCCTCACCCCAGTAAACACAGCTACATACCATCACCAGTAAACACTCATACACTCCCCCCATCCCATAAAGCTAACACCCCTGCCCATAACACATTACAGCCGCCTCCCCATACCACCATAGCGCCTACATACACAGCTACATACAGCCGCCTCTCCCCAGTAACACCGAACATACACCCCTACCCACGCAAGCAACGCTACATACAGCCCCATACACAGCTACATTAACCCCTACCAAGTTAACACAGAACATCACGCCGCCTCACCCCAGAGCAAGTAATCAGCCACCGCCCAACAGAACACAGCCGCCTACCCCCAGATAACACAGCTACAGACAGCCGCCTCACCCCCAGTAACCAAGCACATACAGCCGCCTCACCCCAGTAAACACAGCTACCTACAGGTCACCCCATACCGCACACCCGCTCCCAAGTAACACCGCTAATAACACACAGCTCATCCTCTGGAGTAACACAGATACATACAGCCCACTCCATATCCCAGTAAACAGTCTACCTACAGCCACCTTGCCCCCAAAACATTTGCTTGCATACAGCCGCCTATCCCAGTAACACCACTACAGACAGCCGCCTCGCCCCCCGTAACACAGCTACACTACAGCCGCCGTCGCCCCCATTAACACAGCCTACATACCAGCTGCCTATCCCCAGTAACACAGCTACACGCCGCCTCGCCCCACGTAACACAGCTACATACACTCGTCATCCCAGGCAAACAAGCTCCTACAGCCGACTCCCCCCATAATACAGCTACATACAGCCCCCTATCTCCCAGTAACACCGCTACATACCAGCCCCCTCGCCCCCAAGTACACAGCTACATACAGCTGCCTCATGCCCAGATACACCACTATACACGCGCCTCATCCCCGATTAGTACACCTCTACATACAGCCCGCTCTCGCTCCAGTAACCATCTCACATACATCCCCCTTGCCTCAGTACACACAGCTACATACAGCCGCCTAAATCCCCAGTAACACAGCTCATACGCCACCTTCACGCAACACAAGTACAACACCGAGCCTACATCCACAGCATCTCATCCGCGCTACCTCTCAGTACGCAGCCCACACTAATCACTATAGCCGCTTGCTGACAGTAACACAACTACTTATACGCCGCCTCGCCCCCAGTAACACAGTTACATACAGCCGCTTCCCCCCAGTAACAAATCATAACGCTCATCTCATCACACCTGCCCTACTACGCGCTTAACAGCTATCATCGGCCCCCCCCAGTAACACAGCTACATACAGCCGCGCGTCACCCCCCAGTAACACACGCTACTACCGCCCCTACTCCCAGTAAAGCACACGCTCATACGCCCCTCCGCCCCCCCCAGTAACACAGCTACTACGCCTCATGCCCAGTAGACCACCACTACAACCCGCCGCCTCATCCCCATAACAATCTAATACAGCCGCGCCTAACCCCAGTAACACCATCTACATACGCCGCCTTGCCTCCAGTAGCACACTACTACCCCAGCCGCTCACCCCCCAGTAACAAAGCTCATACAGCGCCTCATGCCAGAACACAGTCGTACATACAGCCGCCTCATCCCCCAGTACACATCTACATACAAGCCCCTCGGCTCGTTACACCACTACATACAGCGCATCACCCCCATTAAAAACAGTTACATACAGCCGCTCATCCCAGTAACAAATCTACATACAGCGCTCGCCCCCAGGTAACCAGTTACATACGCCCCCACCCCAGTAGTAACGCAGCTACATACAGATGCCCTACCCTCATAGCAGCCCCACCGCAGTTACACCCTACATACAGGCCGCCTATCCCGCAAGTTAACACATCTAATAAGGCTCGCCTCATAACTTCTCAGCGCCTACCCCAGCTACTATACACACAGCTACACCACAGCCGCCTACCCCCAGTAACACTTACTTACAGCCGCCTCATCCCCATAACACAGCTACATACAGCGAACTCAGTCACCAGTCAGTAACACAAGCTACATACAGCAGCCTCAACTCCCCAGTAACACCATCTACATACAGCCGTCCTTGCCCCCAGTTAACACAGTACATACAGCCGCCTCCCCCGTCATAACAAGCTACATACAGCACCGCCCAACCCCCAGGTAAACCAAGCTACTACGTCCGCCTTCCCCCAGTAACACAGCTAATACAGCCCCCTTGCCCCGCTAACACAGCTACATACAGCCTGGCTCAACCCCCAGTAACAAGCACTAAGACAGCGCCGTCGTCCCCAATAACACATTTGTATAGTCCACTTCACACATGTATGTACCAGGTATACATTTATACAGTACATACACGAGTATAACACAACTCTAAAAGATATATACACACATACAATATATATACGCTCACACATACGGCATAGATATTATATAACACAATACCACATATTATATATATATATGATTATATACACATACAGTTACACTGACCATATATACCATAATGCATGTCATAAAAATACCATAACACCACATACTGCATATACAATACCAGAATATACACACATAGGCAATACACACACATTCAGTATCATACAGCTTTTTACACACTCGGGAAATACCACACACAAATAGATACAGAGCAATATAACATAACATACCAAATACACACATATAAACATAAACATACATCATTACACATATTGTTATATATATGCATATATTTAATGTGCAATATATATGCTTATACAAAATATGCGTGATAAATACAATATATCCCTATACACATATATACTTATAAACGAAAGCATTACACATATAATAGGAGTAAATGCATATATACACAGTAATAAATAGTATAGACATAATCATATACCCATTACGAATATTAACGGAGCATATGATCACATATACACAGTATATAACAATATAGGACTAGTAGCATGCATCTAAACACAGTATATGCACTCTAACACGGAATATAACATATACTACCACAAAGAAATACAATGTAAGATTTACTTTACCCTTTTTTACGGATGTTGACCCAGCCGTACGTGTTCGTGGGGTGCACTGTCGGTGTGGGTGGTCAGTGGCGCTTGTTCGGAGGGGTTGGAGGGTGTAAGTACAGGGGGAGGGAGCGGAGGACCGTTTGCTTGTTGTCCAAGGGGGGGGGGGGGGTTGGGTCAGGACGGCTGCTCGTTCGTGGGGGGGGGTGGGGCGTAGGAAGCCGAGGACGGCCCTTGCTTGTCAGGGATGGAGGGGCTTGCGGAGGAGGGAGGCGGGCTGCTTGTCCGGGGGAGGTGGGGGCTTGCGGAGACGTTGCTTGTCCGGGGGAGGGGGGGCTTGCGGGAGGACGGCTACTTGGCTCGCGGCAGGGGAGAGGGAGCGCAAGCGGTAATTGCGAGCACGGGGGTCGGGACCTGTGGGGATCGACATGCAGATGAAGGCGCGGTAATTGTGCCGGGGGGCGGAAGGCTCGGACATGCAGACTGAAGGGCGGGAAGCGGTAACTCATAATCAGTGATAGGTCCATCGCCCAGGTCCTACATGTATCTCAGGGTCATAATCAGTGATAGGTCCATCGCCCAGGTCCTACATGTATCTCAGTGTCATAATCAATGATAGGTCCACCGCCCAGGTCCTACATGTGGCTGCAGGAGCTTTACAGGTGCAGGAGACAGGACTGGGGGCATCGCTCACCTTGTCTCCTCCCAACAATCGGAAAGGAGATTCATCAGAGACTATGGGGCAGATTTACTTACCCGGTCCATTCGCGATCCAGCGGCGCATTCTCTGTGGAGGATTTGGGTCTTCTGGCGATTTACAAAGGTAGTGCGCCCGACGTCCACCAGGTGTCGCTGCTGTGCTGAAGTTCACCGGAGTTCACCAAGCCGGGCCGAGAGCAGGTAAGCGCGTGTCCAGCGTCACTTTTTTTTTTTTAAATGCGGCGGTTTCTCCAAATCCGTCGGGTTTTCGTTCGGCCGCGCCCGCGATTTCCATCGCGTGCACCCGGGGCAATTCAGGGAAAAACGGTGCAAAACGGAAAAATTCGGGTAACCCGCCATAAAAACGCGATTCGGGCCCTTAGTAAATGACCCCCCAGTCTTCAGCGTCCACTCCCTGCACCTCCTGCAGAATATCCGTCTGTCCCCCAGTCCTCAGCGTCCACTCCCTGCACCTCCTGCAGAATATCCGTCAGTGGATGGGGATCATTTACAGATTTGTGGGAATTTGACCCCTGAGACTCTATGGGCTTTGTACCAAACTCACAGGGGCACATTTATCATGCATGGTGCACGTTGTACCGACATATAATAGGGATTGTGCCCCTCACATCAGGCGGCAGGCAGTAGCACTGGTGCAGGATAGAAACAGGTGCAGGCTATAGGCAGTGCACAGGTGCAGGGTAGAAGCAGGTGCAGTCTATAGGCAGTGCACAGGTGCAGGATAGAAACAGGTGCAGGCTATAGGCAGTGCACAGGTGCAGGATAGAAACAGGTGCAGACATAGGCAGTGCGCAGGTGCAGGATAGAAACAGGTGGCAGACTATAGGCAGTGCGCAGGTGCCGGAATAGATAGGGTGCAGCTATAGGCAGTGAGTGAGGCGCAGGTATAGGGTGCAGGTACAGGCAGTGGAGTGCAGGATAGATACTGGGTGCAGGCTACAGGCAGTGGCACAGGTGCAGGAAAGATTATGGGGGCAGGCTAAGGGCAGCATGCACAGGTGCAGGATAGAAAGGTGCAGACATAGGCAGTGCACAGGTGCAGGATAGAAACAGGTGCAGACTATAGGCAGTGCACAGGTGCAGGATAGATATGGGTGCAGGCTACAGGCAGTGCACAGGTGCAGGATAGATATGGGCGCAGGGCTATAGGCAGTGCACAGGTGCAGGATAAATATGGGTGCAGGCTATAGGCAGTGCACAGGTGCAGGATAAATATGAGTGCAGGCTATAGGCAGTGCACAGGTGCAGGATAGAAACAGGTGCAGGCTATAGGTAGTGCACAGGTGCAGGATAAATATGGGTGCAGGCTATAGGCAGTGCACAGGTGCAGGATAGATATGGGTGCAGGCTACAGGCAGTGTGCAGGCGCAGGATAGATATGGGTGACGGCTACAGGCAGTGCGCAGGTGCAGGATAGATATGGGTGCAGCTTACAGGCAGTGCAGAGGTGCAGGATAGATATGGGCGCAGGCTATAGGCAGTGCACAGGTGCAGGATAGAAACAGGTGCAGACTATAGGCAGTGCACAGGTGCAGGATAGAAACAGGTGCAGACTATAGGCAGTGCGCAGGTGCAGGATAGATTGGGTGCAGGATAAGGCAGTGCAAAACAGGCGCGGTATAGGAGTAGCAGGTAGGAAACAGGGGCAGGCTATAGGCAGTGCGCAGGTGCAGGATACAACAGCGTGCAGGCTATAGGCAGTGCACAGGTTGCAGGATAGATATGGGCGCAGGCTATAGGCAGTGCACAGGTGCAGGATAAATATGGGTGCAGGTATAGCAGTGCACAGGTGCAGGATAAATATGAGTGCAGGCTATAGCAGTGCCAGGTGCAGGATAGAAATTGGGGCGAGGCTTAGGCAGTGCACAGGTGCAGGAAATATGGGTGCAGGCTATAGGGTGCAAGGTGCAGGATAAAATGAGTGCAGGAGTAGGCAGTGCACAGTGCAGGATAGAAACAGGTGCAGGCTATAGGGTAGTGCACAGGGCAGGATAAATATGGTGCAGGCTATAGGCAGTGCACAGGGTGCAGGACGAAATGGGTGCAGGCTATAGGCAGTGCACAGGGTGCGGATAGAAACAGGTGCAGGCTATAGCAGAGTGGCAGGTGCAGGATAGAAATGGGTGCAGGCTAGGCAGTGTGCAGTGCAGGATAGATATGGGTGCAGGCTATAGGCAGTGCGCAGGTGCAGGATAGAAAAGGTGCAGGCTTAGGCAGTGCGCAGGTGCAGGATAGAACAGGTGCAGGCTATAGGCAGTGCGCAGGCGAGGGTTTTTTAGAAACAGGTGCAGGCTATAGGCAGTACACAGGTGCAGGATAGAAATGAGAGCAGGCTATAGGCAGTGTGCAGGTGCAGGATAGAAACAGGTGCAGGCTATAGGTAGTGCACAGGTGCAGGATAATATGGGTGCAGGCTATAGGCAGTGCACAGGTGCAGGATAGAAACAGGTGCAGGCTATAGGTAGTGCACAGGTGCAGGATAAATATGGGTGCAGGCTATAGGCAGTGCACAGGTGCAGGATAGATATGGGTGCAGGCTACAGGCAGCTGTGCAGCGAGATAGATTGGGTGCAGGCATAGCAGTGCCAGGTGCAGGATAGATATGGTGCAGGCTACAGGCAGTGCACAGGTGCAGGATAGATATGGGCGCAGGCTATAGGCAGTGCACAGGTGCAGGATAGAAACAGGTGCAGACTATAGGCAGTGCACAGGTGCAGGATAGAAACAGGTTGCAGACTATAGGCAGTGCGCAGGTGCAGGATAGATATGGGTGCAGGCTACAGGCAGTGCACAGGCGCAGGGTAGAAACAGGGCAGGCTATAGGCAGTGCGCAGGTGCAGGATACAAACAGGTGCAGGCTATAGGCAGGCACAGGTTCAGGATAGATATGGGCGCAGGCTATAGGCGTGCACAGGTGCAGGATAAATATGGGTGCAGGCTATAGGCAGTGCACAGGTGCAGGATAAATATGAGTGCAGGCTATAGGCAGTGCACAGGTGCAGGATAGATATGGGCGCAGGCTATAGGCAGTGCACAGGTGCAGGATAAATATGGGTGCAGGCTATAGGCAGTGCACAGGTGCAGGATAAATATGAGTGCAGGCTATAGGCAGTGCACAGGTGCAGGATAGAAACAGTGCAGGCTTAAGAGTGCACAGGTGCGGTAAAAATATGGGGCAGGCTATAGGCAGTAGTGCACGGTGCAGGACAGAAAGGGTGCAGGCTATAGGCAGTGCACAGGGGCAGGATAGAACAGGTGCAGGCTTAGGCAGTGTGCAGGTAGGATAGAATGGGTGCGGCTATAGGCAGTGTGCAGGCGCGGATAAGAACAGTGTGCAGGCTATAGCAGTGCGCAGGGGCAGGATGATAGAATGGTGCAGGCTATAGGCAGTGCGCAGGTGCAGGATAGAAACAGGTGCAGGCTATAGGCAGTGCACAGGTGCAGGATAGAAACAGGTGCAGGCTATAGGCAGTGCGCAGGCGCAGGGTAGAAACAGGTGCAGGCTATAGGCAGTACACAGGTGCAGGATAGAAATGAGAGCAGGCTATAGGCAGGCAGGGAGGGAGATAGAAACAGGTGCAGGTCTGGCAGTAGCAGTAGCACGGTGCAGGATTAGTATGGGTGCGGCATAGGCAGTGTGCAGTTGCAGGATAGAAACAGGTGCAGACTATAGGCAAGCGCAGGTGCGGATAGAAACAGGTGCAGGCTATAGGCAGTGGGCAGGTGCAGGATAGATATGGGAGCAGGCTATAGGCAGTGGGAGGTGCAGGATAGAAACAGGTGCAGGCTATAGGCAGTGCGCAGGTGCAGCGAGCAGAAACAGGTGCAGTCTATAGGCAGTGCATAGGTGCGGATGAAACAGGTGCAGGCTTTAGGGCAATGCACAGGTGCAGGGCAGAAACAAGGTGCAGGCTATTGGCAGTACAGAGGGTGCAGGGCAGAAACAGGTGCAGGCTATAGCAGTGTGCAGGCGCAGGATAGATATGGGGGCAGGCCATAGCAGTGCACAGGTGCAGGATAGAGAAACAGGTGCAGCTTAGGCAGTGCATAGGTGCAGGATAGAACAGGTGCAGGCTATAGGCAGTGGCAGTACACAGGTGCAGGATAGAAATGAGAGCAGGCTATAGGCAGTGGGCAGGTGCAGGATAGAAACAGGTGCAGGCTATAGGCAGTAGCACTGGTGCAGGATAGATATGGGTGCAGGCTATAGGCAGTGTGCAGGTGCAGGATAGAAACAGGTGCAGACTATAGGCAATGCGCAGGTGCAGGATAGAAACAGGTGCAGGCTATAGGCAGTGGGCAGGTGCAGGATAGATATGGGAGCAGGCTATAGGCAGTGGGCAGGTGCAGGATAGAAACAGGTGCAGGCTATAGGCAGTGCGCAGGTGCAGGGCAGAAACAGGTGCAGTCTATAGGCAGTGCATAGGTGCAGGATAGAAACAGGTGCAGGCTTTAGGCAATGCACAGGTGCAGGGCAGAAACAGGTGCAGGCTATTGGCAGTACACAGGTGCAGGGCAGAAACAGGTGCAGGCTATAGGCAGTGTGCAGGCGCAGGATAGATATGGGTGCAGGCCATAGGCAGTGCACAGGTGCAGGATAGAAACAGGTGCAGACTATAGGCAGTGCATAGGTGCAGGATAGAACAGGTGCAGGCTTTAGGCAGTGCACAGGTGCAGGATAGAAACAGGTGCAGGCTTTAGGCAGTGCACAGGTGCAGGATAGAAACAGGTGCAGGCTATAGGCAGTGCACAGGTGCAGGATAGAAACAGGTGCAGGCTATAGACAGTGTGCAGGCGCAGGATAGATATGGGTGCAGGCCATAGGCAGTGCACAGGTGCAGGATAGAAACAGGTGCAGACTATAGGCAGTACACAGGTGCAGGTCATACAGCTTCTGGGGGCCCAGGTGTCATGGGGGCCCAGCAGTCCAGACTACTCACGATAGTAATGGGTTAGGGAGGAGCAGCATTACAAGCCTGTATGTCTCCTTTCACACATGAGGCCCATACATAACACGTCCTTGTGGAGGTAACATGTGACTTATGACAGGCTGCACCGGTACTTACCACTCTCTAGATAAGTGGTCATTCTTATGTATTTACCACTGCCAGGAAGCAGCCGTAGGCCACAGACCTGCCTCGATGTGTGTCTCATCCTGTGAGCTGCTCATTTGGACCCAGATTCCAGGATTGTGACTAATATCCCAGTATTTCCGGGTATTTAGTGATGACGACTGGAGGAGCCAGTCCCATTTAAAGGGAACCTGTCACCTGGGACCTCATTTTCATTAAAGACAGATTGCAGAAGCCCATTACAACCGGATCGCAAAGATGTTTTCTGCCTCTTCTGTGCATTTGCATTACTATATAATGGTGTGTTTTAACTTCTTACCTTGCACCCTGACAGAATCATGTTCTGAGTCCCAGGGGTTGGGCTTTGGTTTGGATGCAAAAAACAACATGTGAGTTGTCTTAGCTGCTCGCTGCTCGGCTCTTAGCCCCCACCTTTATGCTCCTGTAAATCTCCTCCCTCCTGCTCCTTCACTCACACAGGGACAGAGTTCACAGCCTGGTGACATCAGTGGGTGAGGGAGGAGCTGTGCAGGAGCACAGAGGTGGGGGCTAAGAGCTGAGGAGTTTGCAGCACAGACAAGTCACATGGTTTTTATTTTTTAAAATGCATCCAAACCAAAACCCAACCCCTGGGACTCAGAACAGGAGTCTGTCAGGGTGCAAGGTAAGAAGTTAAAACAAACAATCATATAGTGATTCAAATGCTCAGGAAAGGTAGAAAGACAGATTTGCACTGCAGCTTTAATGGGCTTCTCATACCTGTCTGTAGTGAAAATGAGGTCCCTGGTGACAGGTTCCCTTTAAGATGAAATAAACCTGCAATATAATCCTTAATCACACAGTAACCATAAGCCTCCAGTATTCTGAGAAAAGCTGAAGCTACTCCGGCTCTCACCTCTCACTATGAAGGACAACTTACCTGAGAAGACCAAGCGAGCGGATACCAGGAGGAGCAGAGGAGATAACACACAGCCCCTCATCTTACAGAACTTTCCTTTTGTCTTGTGTGATAGACTTGGGACTGGCAGAGGTTGGCACAGCCCTTTATAAGTATGGGAGGACCCGGGTGTGTTCCCGGCTGACACACGAGGCCCATGTGAGAATAATATCTGTAATTCCCGAGGAATCGGATAAACCGGTATTCCGGACTAATTACCTGCTCTGCGGAAAGCGAGAGCCGGGAATAGATAGTGACGCTGCCGTGGAGAGGTGAGAGGTCGCCTCCTCGTATCTCAGACAATGGATTGTGCCGCGTCTGGTGGATGACACAATTTCTTTCAATACTTATTGTATATTCACCTCCTGGTCTTTCTTTTCTCCGTCGTCTGCGTGTAATTACATAATAACATGATGAGTCTCCTATTACTAAGAGGGAGTCGCTGTAATAGACAACCTGCTTTTATATACTGTATCTATTCAGCAGGACTCGGGTTTTATGGTTTACGGACACGTTACAGCAGGAACTAAGGAGGTGCTGAATAAAATATCTCCCACAACCTTCCATGTCAAGGACTTTATATAAAGCAGAGGTAAGTACACGTAGACTATCCTTTTCATCTCCACTGATTTGTTTCTGCACCCCGTGGACAATACAGAGCTCCCTACCTTCCCTCCGGTGTCCCTGTACCATGAATACAGAGGTCTGCGATGACCCATCACTCATGTGATTGATATTGTCTTGTGTATAATCTTTATAGAGACATTTGGACAATGTATAACCCCTTCCGTCGCGTGCCATACTATTACGGCGCAGTGTGGGGCTGGGTGTATGTCCTCTCCACACAGGGAGGGTTTTTGCTGCAAACTGTAGCAACCACCCACTGGTAACACTCGTGGTCAGTGCTGTGAACCATCGTCCCCCAGGAGGCTATTGGGGGGACAATCAGTTCCGCTGCGCTAGACTCTGAGGCCTGTCATTCAGCCTGATCTCTCCCGACAAAACTGCCATATACTGCAATACCCAATACAGGCAGTCCCCGGGTTACATACAAGATAGGGTCCGGAGGTTTGTTCTTAAGTTGAATCTGTATGTAAGTCGGAACTGTATATTTTATAATTGTAGATCCAGACAAAAAAAATTTTGCCCCAGTGACAATTGGAGTTCAAACATTTTTTGCTGTAATGGGACCAAGGATTATCAATAAAGCTTCATTACAGACACCTTACAGCTGATCATTGCAGTCTGGGACTATAGTAACATCCAGAGAGGTCACCAGAGGTCACAGGGGGCAGAGAGGTCACCAGAGGTCACAGGGGGCAGAGAGGTCACCAGAGGTCACAGGGGTCTGTCTGTAACTAGGGGTTGTCTGTAAGTCGGGTGTCCTTAAGTAGGGGACCTCCTGTACCCATAGGTTGTAAAAAAGTTGTAAATTTTTTGTTTTTAAAGTTCAAAAAAAGTTAAAGTTGAAATCACCTCCCTTTCGTACAGTAAGCAAAATGGGAGCAATAAAAACATCATCTCCTCCGGCAAAAAATGAGACCCTTCACAGGTCTGTACTCTGTAGTATGAAGAAGTAATTGGCGTCAGAACATGAGGGAAATTAAGACATTTTTTTTTTGTACAAAAGGTTTTAATTTTTTTCCAATCTATTAAAACATATTAATACCTATACGAATAACATATTAATAACATATATGAATTTGGTATCTACGTGATCGGAACGACCTGAAGAATAAAGCGAAGGTATCATTTGGAATGAAAAGTGAAAGCTGTAAATACAGAGAGCACAAGAATAAGGCGCAAATGCATTTATTGTCAATTTCACCACATTTGGAATGTTTTTCCCGCTTCCCAGTACATGGCATGGGCTATAAAATACCATCACTAGGAAATGCAATTTGTTACACAAAAAACAAGCCCTCGCACCGCTCTGTACATGGAAAAATAAAAAGTTAGGGATTTTTGAAGGTGGAGAGCAAAAAAACTAAAAAGGGTCCAGTCCGAGATACACAGAATACAGAATAAGCCACATTATTAGTGACACTGGAGATAGATACAATGTAGGAGTTTATTTCAGTAATGGAGGTGTAACCTGAGGGTCTGGAAAGTAATAGCATAAAATGAAGCAGAAAAGTTGTTATAGTGCAGGGAGGGACAGAGTCTTATATTTAATTAGTTTTGTAAAAAAAAAAAAAAAAAGCAAAAAATTGTAGAAAAACAAAAACATCAAAAGATCAGACATAGAGCGATCATAGAGCCGGCCCCCATCAGCAGTGAGCCATGGATAAGCGTCTATGGGACGAGCTGCATGGAAAGTTCTCTGTGGATCCACCATGGGAGATGGAAGCAGGAAGACGCCTGAAATGTCTCGTCCTGCAACGTCTTCCAGGAGTTGTGTCACTTCCTGGACTTATCTCCGGCGGCACAAGTCCAGGTCTTCTGCTATTCTTATACTGAACACAATGATAACGATGATGAGGACGATGGCCAGGCACATGGCGGTCACTGCCCCGATGGATGGAGAAGAAGGGGCAGCGCTCACATCTTCACCGGAAATCCCTGCAAAGTATACAAAGTATCTCAGAAGAAAGATGACAAATGCACCAGCAGTGCACCCACCACACAGTCCTCAGGAGTCACTACCTGGGGTCCGGTGGTGTCTGATACCCAGGAAAGGGACATCATGTGGATTTAGCATCTAAAGAACAACAGTCAAGTATAAAACGTTTCCCTAACTCTCCACTAAACTAAAACAAGCATTTTGCGCATGCGCGGTGGATGTGTTAGGCGTACTACAAGTACCAGGAAGACCTGCTGAGTGGCTGGTAACTATATACACTCCAGAGTCACAGGTATATAGTTACCAGCCTCTCAGGAGGAACCAGGACTTCCTAGTACTTGTAGTACGCCTAACACACCCACCACGCATGCGCAAAACCGTGTTACTACGCAGGAACTCAATATTGTCTGGACCTCGTGGAAAATTGTGTCAGGGCCCATAGACATCCACTAAAGCTAATACCACTACCTGTAAGTACAAGCTTATAAGCCCAAAGTATCCCAGTCCCGGCCTCTCCGTGGATTGAGCGGAACGTTCGTGAGTTTTAATGTTTTTCTTATTAATATAAGACTCTGAACAGACTGGAAACCTCCAGCGTCTATGCGACTTATAAAACATCATATTGGGGGTCATTTACTAAGGGCCCGATTTGCGTTTTCCCGACGTGTTACCCGAATATTTCTGATTTGCGCCGATTTCCCCTGAATTGCCCCGGGTTTTTGGCGCACGCGATCGGATTGTGGCGCATCGGCGCCGGCATACACGCGACGGAAATCGGGGGGCGTGGCCGAACGAAAACCCGACGGATTCGGAAAAACCGCCGCATTTAAAACAAAAAAAGTGTCGCTTGGGACGCGCTTACCTTCACTTGGTCCGGCTCGGTAAATTTCAGGGCATTCGGATGCTTTTCAGCGCAGCAGCGCCACCTGGTGGACGGCGGAGAAACTACCTTAGTGAATTCCGGCCGGACCCGAATCCTGTGCAGAGAACGCGTCGCTGGATCGCGAATGGGCCGGGTAAGTAAATCTGCCCCAGTGTGTGGATCTCAAACATTTACGCCTGAGACGTCTGAAATATAAATGCAACATCAACTGCAAAGACTTTTATTTTTCTATTTTCTGGGATATTTAATGATGTGATTGTTATTAAATATATTAAATGTTATTGGACACAGATTTCTCTGCTGGGGCTCATTATACACCATTACATTATATGATTTCGGCTTTTTGGGTATCAGCCTGATGCAGAGCACAGTACAGAGTCTGTGACATCACTGGGGACACCCCGTACATCGTCTGCAGCATTTCGGGGGGGGGGGGTCCCATTGCATAACCATATAGAGGGATACGTCCGTGTCATACATTGGAAGGGCAGGTAGGTTTCCCCCTGACGTGTCCTTACAACGTGATGTAAACCCACCCTAAATTAGTTGTATTAAGTTTGGCACTGAAGTCAAGCTCTCCCCTGTCTCTACTGTAATTGACAACTTTGCATCCGTGTTGTCCATCACATCAGAGAGTGTATTCTGAGCCAGGGAGAGCTTGACTTCAGTCCTGAGCTCTATGTCTCATTGACATTATATACACCCAATTTACATCTTCACTTTTATGGATGATGCTTGGTACTGGCAGTGGTTTTGTAGATTTATTGCTGCTGACAGGTTCCTTTAAGTTATCTCCATTGGAATATTCAGTACTGACCCAACCACATATAGAAGGAAAGAGCTAGATCCCAGAGATAAGAAAACCAAACTGAACATCTGCAACAGATCCCTGCACAGAAATGTACAGGAAGCAAATAGATCACAAGAAGACGTCACACAGACGGCAACTCTTTACTTAGTACAATGGCCGTTCCCTGTTATACAATGGGTTTATGTAACTTGCCGCCTTCCAAAAGCTGTAACGTTGTCATGTGTTCCTACACACAGCTGTGAAAGGGATGATGAAACAGTGTAACAGCCTCACAGCCTCCAGGAATTAGTTACACAGTAACACGGACATCAGATCTGGAGACAAAGTATTTGCTGCACAGAGATCTGGTCTAATAATAAGTACGACTTACTGATGTGGTGGGTGACGTTGTCCCTCATACTGCTGTGCCCCACCTTACAGCTATAAGTGTCACCAGCTCCAGAGGTCACATTGAGGGATGAAGAGGTCAGATACGTTATGTCAGGGAGGGGCAGGGTGACCCTCTCCATCATCTCCTCCGAGATCTCTTCTCCGTTCTTGTACCACATCATGAGGATGTCCTTGGGGTAATGTCCATAGGCTCGGCATGAGAGGCGAAGCCCAACATTGTCCATAGGAATCTGTGTCACCCGTATTACTGGCTCCTCTGTAACAAGGAAGACAAAGGTTAATATTCACGGATTTGATGACGTACAAGTTCTTATTGTTGTCATCCTTGATCTTTTCATCGCACATTATAGCCACCGGGGAACATCATTCTGTTGGGTTAGATATGAATGGTGCAGTGTTCCCTCCCTTTGTCCCCAAAATCATCCAATAATGAAGAGATTCCTGAATATACGGTTTATATAAAGTTATTTTATTCATACAAAGGCTAAATATTCTTACTTGGAGTCAAACTGTGAACAAGAAGTAAAGTTCAGCTACCAAACATACATATTAAAGGAAACCTACCACCCGGAATCTACCTATTAAGGAGCGGAGTAAGAACCCATGTGCCCCGGGCTGTAGGAATATTATGGCCCCTACAAGTCTGGAATTAAAGGGAACCTGTCACCAGGGACCTCATTGTCACTAAAGACAGATTGTAAAAGCCCATGACACCTGCAGTGCACATCGGCCTCTCTGCCTTTTCTAAGCATTTGCATTACAATATAATCGTGTGTTATAACTTACCTTGCATACTGACAAAATCCTGGGGTAGTCACAGGGGTTGGGCTTGGGTTTGTATGCATTTAAAAAAAAACAACATGTCTGAGCTTTGTCTGAGCTGTAGGCTGCCTCCACCTTTGTGCTCCTGTACAGCTTGTCCCTCCCCCTACTGAAGTCATCTCACCTGGCTATGTCCTCTGAGAAGGAGCAGGAGGTGGAGCTGTACAGGAGCACATAGGTGGGGGCTAAGATCTGAGGATTGAGTAACACAGACAAGTCACATGTTGTTTTTTGAAATGCATCCAAACCAAAGCTCAACCCCTGAGACTACCCCAGGATTTTGTTGGGATGCAAGGTAAGTTATAACACACAATTATACTGTAATGCAAATGCTTATAAAAAAGCAGAGAGGCAGATGTGCACTGCAGGTGTAATAAGCTTCTGCAACCTGTCTTTAGTGAAAATGAGGTCCCTGGTGACAGGTTCCCTTTAACTGCATGGTTTGGTTGACCATGGACCCCTAGAATGTTTGGGCCTGAGCTATTGCCATCTACTGGCTTTAGCCTCTTTTGTACTATGGAGGGACTCCATACAGATTAGGGGAGCGTTGTCTATACGAGTCTCTGTAAGGAGAGCTCCTCCATCCTGCTTTCCATAGTATTCCCGGCCTTACCTCTCCTTTGGAAGGTGCAGTTCCCCAGTGACAGCAGCTCGGTGATGTGGGGTATACAGGTGTTCACCAGGTTGTGCCGAATTCCTTGTAATATGGTGGAATTTGAGTTAAATCTCTTTGCAAATTTCTCGGCAGCCGGTGTCTCCGCTATGAAGTGCGCGGCCTCCATGTCCATATACATGAAGGGTTTCCCATCATAGTGGTAAGTGAATGTGCCCCGGACGGTGCCGTTCTGATGGAGCGAGCATCCAGCTAATACCTGGAGAACATGGAAGCCTGGAAACAGGAAAAGCATGCGGAGGGTTAAAATCCTGCAATGGGGCCGTAGCACTAACTGGACCAGGGCCACTTACCCTCCGTCTGCCCCAGGGATCTGGAGATGGTGCGGAGAAGAGTTTGTGCATTTTTCTGTACTTTATTAAAAAACCAACTTGCGTTCAGAAAAGATGAAAATGGACTTTGGAACCAGGAAACTTTAGGCTCCACCACCTCGCGGTCGCTGTCATATCGCATGAGTGTGATGTCATCCAGGGCCCGGGTCATGCTGTATAGCGGGAGGTCAAAGGTCGGCTCACTGGTTACAGTCACATAGAAATAGTGAGTGTGGAAACCTGCGTGATACATACAGGAGGGTAGTTACACTCAGATCACATCACATTACTATCACACACATCACATATACATACATGCAGGATATACACATCACATATACATACATGCAGGATATACACATCACATACACATACATGCAGGATATACACATACATCAGTGATTACACCACATACAGACATGCAATATACACAATCACATATACATACATGCAGGATATACACATCACATATACATACATGCAGGATATACACCACATAGCAGTACATGCAGGATATACTCCACATACATGCAGATATACACATCACATACACCAGTACATGCAGGATATACACACATCACATACACATACATGCAGGATATACCATCACATACATATACTGCAGGATATACACTCACATACATACATGCAGGATAGACACATCACATACATGCAGGATATACACCACATATACTACAGCAGGTATATACATCACATATACATACATGCAGGATAACATCACATATACATACATCAGGATATACACATCACTACACCATATGCAGTATATACACATACCATGCAGTGATATACACCACATACAACAGACAGGCAGGATATACACATCACATATACATACATGAGATATACACCACATATACATACATGCAGGATATACACATCACATAGCATACAAAATGCAGGATGTACACATCACTTATACATACATGCAGGAATATACACATCACATCACATACTAGCAGGATATACACATCACATATACATACATGCAGGATATACACATCACATACACATACATGCAGGATATACACATCACATACATATACATGCAGGAGATACACATCACATACACATACATGCAGGATATACACATCACATACACACACATGCAGGCTATACACATACATGCAGGATATACACATCACATACATGCAGGCTATACACATACATGCAGGATATACACATCATATATACATACATGCAGGATATATACATCACATATACATACATGCAGGATATACACATCACATATACATACATGCAGGATGTACACATCACTTATACATACATGCAGGATATACACATCACATACACATACATGCAGGATATACACATACATGCAGGATATACACCACATACACAGACATGCAGGATATACACATCACATATACATACATGCAGGATATACACATCACATATACATACATGCAGGATATACACTACACATACATACAGGATATACACATCACATATACATACATGCAGGATATACACATCACATACATGCAGGATATACACATCACATACACATACATGCAGGATATACACATCACATATACATACATGCAGGATATACACATCACATACATGCAGGATATACACATCATATACACATACATGCAGGATATACACATCACATACATTTAAGTTGAATTTGTATGTAAGTCTGAACAGGTGAATTTATTTTTGTCCCTGGGACAAGTGGAATTTCAAAAAATGTGGTTATCCTGGGAAGAAATGATAACAATAAGCCATTTTGCCGACACCTTACACTGGATTATTGTGGCCTGGGGGGAATCCAGAGGTACGTCTGTAACTAGGGGTCGTTTGTAAATTGGGAGTCCATACAGGACACCTACCACCAGGATGAAGGATTGTAAACCAAGCACTGACATACTGGTGAGCACCCCCTCTGCCAGGATCTGCTCTTCTTTAAGCTTCTTATGCCCTTGATTTTAAGAAAAAAAAAGCTTTACAAACTATGCAAATGAGCCTCAGGGCTTCAGACTCATTTGCATTCATTTGCCACATTTTTTCTTGTAGAAACCAAAGTATATGAAGATATAAGCAGAGCGGATCCTGCCAGAGGGGCGCACACCAGGATGTCATGTGCTGGGTTTACAGTCCTTCATCCTGGTGGTAGATTTCCTGTATAGAGCTCTGCATTCCCGTCACTGTGTAGGTACATGACATTCTAGCTGCCGGTCACCACCCAAGGCTCAGGACAGAGTAACACGGTGTATATCACCTGTATCACCTGAAATGAGAAACTTATTTATTGCATTATCCGATTCTGTCGCCCGACAATCGTGAGGTCTGCACATTCTACTGTCTACAGAGATTTTATATGATAACTAAACTGTCCGGATATTAGAGCAGGAAGCTCAGAGACACCAGGGAATGACTGCGACCATCAGAAGAAGCTCCGGTCACTGGAGTACCTTTACCTGCAGAAGTGATGGACCAGGTGAGGAGCAGGACCTCGGGCAGAACCCATCCGCTCATCCTGCTGCAGCCTCCTCGTCTTCCTCAGGACTGGCGCAGCTTATACTCTGATACCACGGTCTCTACGTCCAGGAGCCTTGAGCTGTGTCTCCACATGACCTGAAGATTAGAAAAATAATATTCTACATCGGATCAGATGAACCTGTGAAACCTAAAGCAGGTCCAAGACAGAAAGAGCCGATCTATATCAGTACTAAATCCATAAAGCCAATAACAAAAGAAACAAAACTGGAAGGCGGTGCTCCTGAAATGTCTTAATACTATTCTTAAAGGGGTTTTCCTCCCATGAAAACAAGTGAACAGAAATATACAGAAGATAACAAAATAACACATTCCCTAATTCCCTGCAATGCACAGATATAATTCCAACCTGTCTCTATCAGTCCTGATGTATAGGATTTTGGTTGCCCCGAGGATCCTACGGTAAAACTTCTGACTATGGTCGGATTCTTCTCATGAATATCTTCTCTTATCTGCACACTGCGGTGCTCTCTACAACTTCCCCTCCCCCCTGCATTACAAGACCAGCTCAGACACAGGCACTTCCTGCCGGCAAGCAGCAGCGTGCAAAGACTATTAGCTAGAGACAAGTAGGTTTTTTATAGGAGAGCTGACTGCGTGTTTTATTGATTAGGTGAGGGCGCAGAGCTGAGAATGTCATTGTGCGTTATATACATCTCATGAATCTCATCATCTCTGATCTGTCTCATCTCTTTCTATGTGTCAGATACTAGTGAATGTACAGAAGATAAATGAAAGTGTAGATAAACCCTGTACCCTGATGATCTAAGCACATTGTCAGCACACAGCATCTCACAGTACAGAGGGATCATGAAGTGTCTGCTCAGAGAGTCCCCACTCACACTCTGGAACACTGCTGTGCTCCAGAGGAACAAGACGTCCGTGTCAGCTTCAGCTCCACCTGTTAGATTAATTCTGGGGTATAAAGCGACAGGTAAGTATTATCTGCCCCGATCACAATCTCATCTGCCTTATTCTCCACACACTGCAATAACAGGTAAGTGGTAATCATCACCTCTTAGAGCAGTTATCAGTCTGTACTGTCTTGTAGCTGGGGCTATGCTCCTGGCGGAGGGGGCTGTGGGGAAACTTACCTGCTCACTTGTGGTAGGTTGAATCTTGGACGCGGTTGCTTGCAGTACAGAGGCCGGTAAGATTGGCGCAGCTCCTGCTCCTCTCATTCTCTTGTATAATGATCCAGAAATGAATATCTATAATTCCTAAAGTATCACATTCACCTGCATGGTGTGAAATGTTACCTATTACTCACCTGCTCCTACAGATAAAATATGGAAATGGAGCTTAGGGCAGTTTATAAAAATCCTGAAAAAAAAAAAAAAAGCTCCATATTCGTAACTGTGCTGTTTCTTTGGTCTTTCCATAACCTACAAATACAATAATACGGAGGATCACAAAGAGAGAGACAATCTTATCATTGTGTGTGTGCAGCATGGCTGCCGGGGGCAACAAGGTGGGTTATGGTCTAGAAGTGCAGGGGTCTTACTTTGCGCCCTAGGATGTCACATTGGCCTTCTTCTTGATGGTGTTGACCGACATCAATCTGGACTGAAAGTGATGCAGTGAGGGGACTGTAAGGATCCCGCTGGGGCACCCGGGGTGGTAACGGCCCGGGCTGATGCTACAAAGGAGGCACTGATGATAAAGACACAAGCTCAGACAGATGATTCAAACTCACAATTCTTTATCTCGACAAGAGTCCAACAGTAGCGGTACAGCAGACAGTGCAGCACCCTGGTAGAAAGCAGGCCTCAGGCAGGGCTGGCTGAGTGCAGGCCATAGCATGCAGGGATGAGATACATCCCTGAATCGGGGGCTAGATAAATCAGATACAACTCTGCAGTGATGGTCCCCAGACTGTCCCCTTCATAGGGGCTAAATCTCAACATGTCTGTCCCCCACCAACTGTCCACTCCGCAGTAACCACGGAGGAAATGCCGTTTGTCACCTTGTTCTCCCTTATAGCAGGTTCTGCTAGGAATCTCCTCCTTATCCACAGTTTAGTTCTTGGGGTTCCTGCAGCCAATGCCGGGCAGATCGGCAGGAACTTTACCAGGGGAGGATAAAAGTAAGAGTTTTGTATTAGTGGCCAATCCCTTTAACCATGGGTTGTATAGGCCATGTGATACTCATGCAGGTTATATGGGATTTATCTGAGATTGCAGAGGGCAATTATTAGCAGTAGTTCTGATGAATGGGCAGATATGATACAGATATTATTCATCAATGTATTGATTGTTCTTTATCATATGAATGATTTGGGGATCAGATAAGAGGTCATTAACCCCTTAACCCCTTAGCGATGTATCTGTACGTCACACGTGGGCTGCGGGTGCCCGGAGGGGTCAATTCACCCCCTTTCCCTAGAACTGATATAAATAAACAGTATAAATCATAAACATATCAGGTATCTCCACGTCCCAAAATGTCCGATCTATCAAAGTATAAGAACGTGTTTACTCAGTGTTTAACCCCAAAATGGAAATTAGCGCCCAAAGTCGAAAATAGCACTTTATTGCCATTTTGAAAAATATTAAAAATTCAATAAAAAGTGATCAAAAGGTCGTACAGTCCTTAACCCTTTCACGGCCCGTGATGTAATAGCGCATCACATGCCGGGTGCGGGTGCATGGGGAGGGCTCTTGAGCTCTTGAACCTTTATATATTCCTGTGATGGCACCGACCCAAAAAATAAAGTAGACCTGTCATTTTTGGCACACAGGGAAAGCCTTAAAAACCAAGCCCACGAGAAAACCGGCGCAAATGGTTTCTTTCACAGCATTTGGAATTTTTTCCTGCTTCCCAGTACACGGCCTGGAATATTATATACCGTCACTATAAAGTGCAATTTGTTACGCAGAAAACAAACCCCCGCACAGCTCTGTACATGGGAAAATAAAAAAGTTATAGATTTTTGAAGGTGGGGGAATGAAAAATGGAAATGAAAAAAAAAAAAAAAAGGCAGGTCGTTAAGGGGTTAACTAGATGATTTGGGCAGTGTGATGGTTTATTGCCTCTGAGTAAATGACTCTGGAGTCTCTGAGGAGCAGGATCTCAGGAGAACATTTCTTAGATGCTGTAGGGGGTCCCTGGATCCTTTGTGTATAAACTTGTATTCCCAAAGTCGTCTCTCATTTTGTGACCGGAAATTGCCCTTTAATACTCAAATGTGAAGTTACAGATGACATATTTAGTATTTTAAGTTCTTCATTTTGGGGAGCCCTTCTATAGATCTCTATACGGGTGTAAAGCGCTTCACTGATGCAGTATAATAGGAGACTTGTCTGTTGAATGTCCGGTCTATACAGATTCATACATCATTCTGGTGCACGGTGCAGTGTGAACACAGACTTACCTCCATACAATCTCACTTGCAGGTAAGTTGGTTTTTACCACCAGACTTTATCTTTAGGGACTGGTTTTCCGGTCACTGCCCAGTGAATAGTAGATGTGGCGCCAACTGGAACATGAAGCGAGGGCTGCGACTTACTGCGGACGCCGTGCAGAGCTCCATCGCCTCCATATCAGCTGGAGAACTGCTGTCACTTATCCCGATTGGCCGATCTGTGTTCAAAATTAAGAAAAAGTTGAATCCCTCTAGGACGGAACCAATATTAATTCAGGTTTTTTATCCTTGCGTTCTTAGAGGCGTATATATTTCTATATAAAAAAGGTTTGTATTTTAATCGCAGAATTTAATAATCTGTTATTTTACTTGTATTCATTTCTCTGTATTCAGCTCTGATAACACCAAGTAGGATTCGACATTTTCCCAAAATGTTGTGATATTTTTATAGACAAAAGACGTCTTTGTGTCACCGCAGTACAGCGCAGGCTTATTGGGGAATCAAATGTTTGTTGGCTTAGATATAAAGGGATTTTTTCATTAATGGGTTATTAAAGAAAAACAAGGAAAAAATATTGGGAAATCGAATCAAATTTAAAGGATCTTAAAAGTTGCAATTGTACAAAATATATATTTATATAAATACAGGCGGCCCCCGGTTACATACAAGATGGGTTCCATAGGTTTGTACTTAAGTTGAATTTGTATGTAAGTCGAAACTGTATATTTTATAATGGTAGATCCAGACAAACATTTTTTTTGCTCCAGTGACAATCAGAGTTGTAACATTTTTTGCTGTAATGGGACCAAGGATTATCAATAAAGCTTCATTACAGATACTTTACAGCTGATCAGTGCAGCCTGGGACTATAGTGACATCCAGAGAGGTCACCAGAGGTCACAGGGGCAGAGAGGTCACCAGAGGTCACAGGGGCCAGAGGGATCGTCTATAACTAGGGGTCGTCTCTAAGTCGGTGTGTCCTTAAGTAGGGGACTGCCTGTACAGAAACCAGAATTCTGGAGCACTTGAGGGATATTGAGAATTCTTGAGCTTTGTGTTTCTTAAGTCTTAATAAAAAATATTAATTCCAAATTACCAAATTATGGTGGTTGAAAAACCAAATGTTTCATTATCAGGATCTCCGGGTGGACAGCACTTACCTGCCCTGGGGGAGCCCTGAATGTGCAGCAGATGTATAATACAGACAATGGTCGTCCTGTCCATCTCTCATGATGTGCGGAGGCTGCTGAGTGATAAGAAGATCCGATCAGACAGAACCGAGACGGAGGAACCTTCCTTCTTATTTACTCACCACATATATCCCAGATATATGATCCGTCCTGGAATGTTATAGTGTTATAATAAGTAAATATACAACGCTACATTGATAAAATGATACATCTATTCATTTGGAGAATATATACTTGAAATAACTAGGAGACTTAACCCCTTGTACTCCCCATGCTTCCCTTCTTCAGTTTCCCAGAGCAGATTATTAAATGGCACCACTAGAAAGTGTAATAGTCGTGTAAAAAACAAGTCCTCATGCTGCTTTCTATATGGAAAATAAAGTTATGGAATTTGGAACACATGAGGTAAAAATGGAAACGAAAATGTAAAATATTATCTCACTTCATCTGACAACAAGACTCAAGGCCCCCAGTATGACAGCACAGAAGTCATGTATTGGGAGCTGCAAAAGCAAAAATATACGGTAGTTTCTCAGTAACAATGAGACCAAGAGAAGAACAACAAGCAAAGATGGAGATATTATATGTGTACACTATTCACTTTACACCTCATGTCCTGGTGATGCCATATATTGTATGTGGATTCCCCAGGTATTGGAGCTTATTTACTAAGGGCCTGCGGCTTCATTTCCGTCAGGCTTTCCGACATTTTCTGGGATTGCGCCGGGGATTGCGTTGCACGCAATCAGATTTTGGCTTTCACGTGACACAAGTGGGGGGGGGGGCGCGGACCATCGGACAATCGCGGGATTTGGAGTAGGCGCTGCATTTAACAAATCGATCTGTGTCGCAAGCCATGCACTTACATATGAGGAAGAAGAAGGTGAACTCTGGTGGACCTGAGCGGGGAAGGGACAGATGCAGGAACTCGGGAGCACTATCTCCATGAATTGTGGCAGATGTGTATTCCGGCGGACCCCGGGGATCGCGCAGGGACCAGGTAAGTAAATGTGCCCCATTATCTCCATATATAAATAACAGTGTAATCGCCTGCGGACTACTCTTACATCATCCTAGAAGGAATGTGGCCCGGCCAGACATGGGCACGGCTTCATATAACAACGGGTCGGTTCTGTTACGGTTTGGGCAGATGAGCGGGAACCAGTTTTACCAGTTGGGAGGTTGGAGGCTCTAAAGGATTAAGAGGGATTTTATTGTGTTTTGTTATTGCAATTTATACAAAATAATTACGTGAAATAAAACTATTTACAGAAAGTAACTTCATATTTCGATTAAAGTTGTTAAAAAATGATCAAAACAGCAAAAATGTCCATGTAATAGAGCAAAACCCGATTCTCTCTTTCCTCTGAGCAGTAATTCTTTAGAGATTTGTATTGTTATAAGTTATTATTTTGCTGATACCTGGTTTGTATATTTGAATGGGTTAACTTTATTTACTAATATTGGTAGAAAAACAGGGAACAAGGAAATCTTATTATGTCTGCAGTTTTTTTTTTATTATAAATGTGTCTAGGTTTTTAAACCAACTTCATAACCCCCCCACTTGCCCCTCCAACGAAAGTGCCCCCCAAGCCGCATTGTACCCCTATGTCATGTGTTATCGTCTGTGTTTCTGACTGCCTAGGATTTTTCTTTTGTGTGATCTAAATCCTGGAGCCATATACACCACAATTTCCTAAGGGATCAGTAAAGCTTTATTGTAATGTATTATATTTTTAACCCTTTATTTTTGTCACAGTTGCTCCTGCGAGCCATGTCCCGGGTCGCTGGTGCACCCGTGTGCCTCCCTGTTCCCCTTTACGCCAGCAGCCGGTTCACTTACCTTGCCACGCTCCAGCGGAGGTCCCCGCCGCCTAGAGTGCGCACGCGCCGGCTGTCTGAGATTTAAAGGGCCAGCGCACCACTAATTGGCGCTGGTCACCTGGCAATCTATAAATAGCCAACCTCTTCCCTCATGCCCCGGTGGATGTTTCCTACTGCCTGTGTTTTTTCCGTTGTGACCCTTAGCTACGTTCCTGACCTTGACCCTTTGCTGCCTGCCCAGACCTTCCGCTACGTCCCCTCCGATGCTGCCTGTGGAACGACCTGGTGGCCCCACAACGCAGCAAGTCCATCCCACTTTGCGGCAGGCTCTGGTGAAAGCCGGGTGCCACTTAGACTCCGCTCACAAGTGTCGGCTTACATCATCGTCCGTGGTGGTCCAGTGGGTCCACCACCCCGAATCCTGACAATTTTGTCAGTAACCAGACAGATACAAACCGATGCATATTACAGATGTTACACATAACACTTCATAGGGAAAATTGGGCAAAAAATTGTGTTACAATCACAGATGGAAATTTGCTTGAGTTCCACCTGAGTCCCAGTAATTATTATCATGTAAAAAGAAACAAAAAGGACAAAAAAGGAGTCGGTATCCTCCATAAAGGAGGCTCTGGGAGGCCAATAGAAAGAAAGAGAAAAAGAAAGACTTAGGATGTGGAGGAAGAAGAGGAAAAAATGGTGGGGGGACAATTAGCAGAGGAAGGTATAAAAAATAAGTGTCAGTTGTCAGGTGACTGCTGCAGCTCTAGCCTGGGGCGCCAGAAATTTAGGATATCGGGTCAGCAATAACCAGAAACAATGATTTTTTGGACCATTGGGTAGAAACTGTCACAACTGTCTGGTTTTTGTAGAATAAGTTTATCAATTGGTTGGTAACTTTGGGGGATATATTTAGTGCAATTGTTGATGGAATATTTTAATAGGCAGAAAATACAAAAAAAAAGAAAGAGGAGTAAAGGCAGATGCTCCACGACTCCATCGTCTGGACTGTGCGGCCTCTTGCAGGCAGGACTAGGACTATGCACATCCGCGCTGTGCAGTCCTTCTGGAGTGAGAAAGTATCAGGTCAGGATGGATTTCACACACAGTTATTATACTAGAGTAAATGTTACTATGTTGCTGCACACTGCACTCGTTTGCAGGTCCAGAATATGAGACCTGGTGTGTTCTGTGCATCCAGGAGTCCGATGGGAATTGTGAGGTTGGTTCTGTCGGACCTAATTTGATAGATAAATAAATAGTTGGTTGGATAATTTTTCACTGATTCATCTTTCCATTGTGATTTACTCTCCATCTCTGCACAGAAGCAATGTCCGGCCATCTATAAAAGACAACACGATAGAAGTTACCTAAAGTTCGTTAAAGGAAACCTACCACATGATATGGTAGGTGTAAGATGGAAATACCGGAGCTTATTGTTGTTAGTGTCCTAAACCGCTGCATCCATATCTATGGAGCTGAAGGAGATGGCTGAGCGCGGCGCTCGGCAATTACTGTCAGCTCCATAGAGATGTATGGGATCCGACTGAGGTACCTGAGACCCCATTGGACCCCTCGTTCTCATGATCTGTGGGGGGTCTAATCACTGAGACCCACACCAATCAGCAAGTTAGGTCCTATCCTGTGGAAAGGGTCTAACTTGGTTCGTGGGAAAACCCCTTTGTGTCTGTTATTTTTTACAATTCTTTTTTGATGCTATGAAATGTATATAAGGAGTATTCCCATCATAGTAAGTGAAAGCACTTTTACAGGAAGACATCATGAACGCCAAAGCCCCCGGCCACCATTGTGCAAGGAAGGACAACACGACCCCAGGGACTGAGGCGGATAACCTAAAGGCTTGTGCCAACACAGTGGATATGGTCGTGTGATGTCTGATATTTATACGAGTGGCGCGCAGCTGCACTAAATTCATGGCCCAGACTGAACCTTATTCGCAGACACTTATAGATCATGAGGATCCGTGAACCAAAGAAGCCTCAAGGATAGAATTCAACTGTGAAAAATAGATCTTTATTTCTGTTATTGTGACTTTTGCACCTTGCGCCTCGTGTAAGTGACTTTTCAATTATGTTTCATTTTTTTCTCTATTTTTGTGACTTTTCAGGCGCTAATCTGCCCCCGGTCCGGGGCAGGTGCAGAGGTAGGATTTTTTTTTGTGAGCCCCGTTTTAACATGTAAATTGGAATTAGTTCAGGTTATTTATGTGTTTAACATTTTGCACATAAACCTGCTGGGTATCGGAAGTTTGGCCTTTTTCCTTGTTTGTTTTTTAATTTATAAATTTTTGCATTCACAGAATATTGCAATGTATTGGTGACTTCTGGGTGCGGTCACACGTGGCGTTTGAGATGCAGAAACGCATGCATTTTATAGGTTACTATATTTCTTCAATACAGCTGTTTACACTTCCAACAATGAAGAAAAACGCTTTCTAACCAACCAAACGCACGGTAAAATATGGAACGCATGCGTTTCTGCAAGCACGTCACAAATGCCACGTGTGACCGCACCCTCATGTGTCATCATCTCCTAGGGGGTGAGGCTAGAAACAAAAAAAGGTAAAAAACGTTGCACCTGCCATGACAGGAAAAACTAAATAAAGGAAAAAAAAATAGACACATGTCCTCCAATGATTAGGGACGTTTATGGGCATCTGGCCTAAGCCCATGGTTCTGGCGATCATCTGAGTGTCGGAGGTCACCTTCAGGGTCATATTGTTCTGGTTTATCCAGGGGTCGGTACATATTTCAGTTGGTCTAATCGACACAACTTCTAGGGACAAAATAATGAATCAAAACTTCATGATACGTCATAAACTCTGTGATAGACATTAGCTCACCATGTGCTTAGTACTACAGGATACTTGGGACTCGGAGATTCAATAAATTTCTCTCCGACTGAAATATATACTTTTTTATCTGTTTGGTTACTTTTTCTGATGTGACGATTTTGCCTCACACTGCATTATACACGGACAATGCACTTCAGGTGAACTCCTCCGGACAGGTAAGTAAATGTGCCCCTGTGTGTTATTGTACTGGTAACAGGAACTTATTTGGCTGGTAAATGTTAATCTTAAAGGGGATTTCCAAGAATCATTTCTTTCTCCCATTACAATAAAGCTATAAACAGTAAGTGCAGCTTCCTGATCCTCCTGTGGCCAGCAGGAGGCAGTATCAGTCTGTGTTCCCTGTCGAGTGACTCGAGGCGTTTCCTGGAAATCAGCCGCTTTCTCCTCAGATTATTACATTTATATTTGTGAGAATGAGCCAAACTTTATCACAATCTCTACAGAGGATCCGACTGATCCGGCACCGCACGCGCTGAGGCTCAGTATTTATAGGTATTGGGGATCATCTACTCAGCCCCTATACTCCCCCCCACCCCCCACCATTTACAGGAAATCCTGTGGCCTGGCTTGGGGTTATCCCGCCTATAATAATGTGATCACCGCTTCCTCAAACACACTGTATGTGCAGGTTACTGTTTATTACACATTTTTCTTACATAGATTTTAGGGATGAGTCTGGATCTGCACAATGTTTAGGCTAGAGGATTATTTCCTGTATATCACATGGGGGTTACCCAAATATGGAGTCCAGTATGTAGGTTACAGGACATCTATCACCAGGATGAAGGATTGTAAACCAGGCACACTGACATACTGCTGTGTGCCCCCTTTTTAGCTTTTTTTGCCCTGTGTTTTGCAAAAAGAGGCTTTTAAATTAATGCAAATTAACCCCAGAGGCTTCAGGCTCCACAGATGTTAATGAAGTCTGGAGCCCCTCAGGCTAATTGGCATAAATGTAAAGCCTTTTTTTTTACTTAAAAACAAGGGTATATGAAGCTAAAAGAAGAGCAGATCCTGCAAAAGGGGTCACAAAACTGCATGTCTGTGCGCTTGGTTTACAATCCATGACCTGGTGGTAGAAGTCCTTTAAAAGCATCAAACTAAATTCTTATTCTATTGTCTCCCCACGTTGTCTGAGGTCTATAATATACTGTATTCAGGCCGTCCCCGGGTTATGTACAAGATACGTTCCGGAGGTTTGTTCTTAAGCTGATTTTAAAAATGGATTTTAAAAATGTTGTGTAGTCATCAGGACCGGGAATAACAATAAAGCTTCATTACAGACGCCGGTGATAACTGTTACAGCTGATTATTGTAGCCTAGGGTTAAAGTACGGGAAATTACCAACATCCAGAGGGTCGTATGTAACTAAGGGTCGTCTGTAAGTCGAGTGTTCTTAAGTAGCGGACCGCCTGTATATCACTTCAAAGAGATTGGGACATCCTGAAGGGGAATTTGTCAGCATGAAAGTAAAAAGGGCGATAATCACTAGTTCAAAATAAGCTGACTACAGTTTGTATGTTCTCTCCGTGGTTGTGTGGGTTTCCTCCGGTTTCCTCCCACACTCAAAGCATACTGTTAGGTTGTTTAGATTGTGAGCCCCATGGGGACACAGGGACCAATTTGGCAAGTTCTGTGCAGCGCTGCGGTATCTGTAGGCGCTATATAAATAAAGAATTATTATTATTACTGACGACAGGAGGGAATGTGTCTCCACATATGGTGGGATTGCCCCATTCTACTCAGGTGGTCCTAGGTGTGGGACTTCATGCACTTCGGATGTGGGTGTAAGGAGTGCTGAAATACCCCCCTGTTCCAACACAATAAACGTAATGAGATATTACCGCTCTACCACACACTTCACAGTGACCACATAATAGTAACACACTGGGAAGAAACACCTAAACAGCAGCAGCACCGCCATATTACCACCATCTGGGGCCCCTGTGACATCATCAGGAGTCACCGATCTGTTGTCGGGACAGTCGGGAGCCTTTGTGCGGCTCCTGCACGTGTCAGTTGCCATTCTCTATTACAGACTGTCAGCACATCAGTATATTCACTACGTAATGTAGTATTACTGTATATGGCATGGGCGATCAGCCCCCCCAAGATTCAAACACTAAATACCTGATCCATCAAAATATCAGAATAATTATTCCCATTTGGTAAACGCTGAAACAGAAAAAATACTTGAAATATCGAAATCACAGTTTTTTCCCCATTTCAACACCCATTACATTTTTACGGCTCTCAAAATGGTATTAATGGTAAAACATCAACTCAGCCCTCATTAAATGACAACTTACACCCCAAAGGTTATGGAGGTCAGAATATGGCGATGGAGTATTTTTTTTTTACTACATTTTACCTTTTTTTGTAAGGCATTCAGACATAACACAACTAAATAAATGATGGTAACACCTAAAATTGATAAAAACAACTTTACATCAAATTAAAAAATGAAAAATAGTCCTTATTCAACACAATTCAATCAAATTTATACAGACAACAAAACTTAATGGGACAAGAGAACACCACAAAGGGAACAGGAGCTAAATATATAGTGACAAATAGTGATACATAAAAGTGTCCACGGTGGGTTGCAGTATGTAAAGTAACACGTGAAGAACTAGAAAACTAAATAATATAGTACAATGCACCTACTGTACATATGTAGTTAGACACAGGTGTAAGTACACTGAGTGCAGGACGTCTGAGTGCAGTGTACGAGGAGTCTTCTATGACAGGGCACAGCTTGATGTAGAGGACAGACATGAGTGCACACATCCCCCCTCCCCCTCCCTTCCGACTGCTCAGGCAGCAGTGACGGCGGGAAAGAGATGACGATGAGGACGAGGATGCCTCACACACTGGCAGCTGCACAAGGTCAGGGCTGGACTCTCCTATGTTATTACTGTTTCCTCATCCCTCACACCACAGCAGCACATGGAGTCCGAGGAGCCTCTGTCATGGTTCCCTGGAAGCTTGAACCCAGTATCCCCCATCTTATCACCATGTGTGTGGCATCTACAGGATTTCCTGTGGTAATACTTCAGCCATGTCTGCAGTATGGGAGCTAATAATTATCCCAGGTAATATTTAGTAGCCATAGCTATAGTGTGTGGTAGATAATAGGTAATAATGCTTTCTTTTACGTCAGCCATGTCTGCAGTGTGTGAGCAGATACATATGGTGAGTACATGATCTCCTGAGGTAATAATTCCTCTATATATGATATATCAGCCATGTCTGCAGTGTATGAGGTGATGGAGCAGATACATGAGGAGACATGGTGACTACATGATCTCCTGTGGTAATAATTCCTCTATATATGATATATCAGCCATGTCTGCAGTGTATGAGGTGACTTCTCTGTATTCAGCTCTGATAACACCAAGTAGGATTCGACATTTTCCAAAAATGTTGTGATATTTTTATAGACAGAAGACGTCTTTGGGTCAGCACATTACAGCGCAGGCTTATGTGTGTTGGCTTAGTTATAAAGGGATTTTTTCCTTAATGGGTTTAAAAAATTAAAAAAAAAATTAAAACAAAACAAGGAAAAAATATTGGGAAATCGAAATCAAATTTAATGGATCTTAAAAGTTGCAGTTGTACAAAATATATATTTTACAGGCAGTCCATGGGTTACATAAAGGATAGTTTCCATAGGTTTGTTCTTAAGTTGAATTTGTATGTAAGTCGAAACTGTATATTTTATAATGGTAGATCCAGACAAACATTTTTTTTGCTCCAGAGTTTTAACATTTTTTGCTGTAATTGGACCAAGGATTATCAATAAATCTTCATTACAGACACTTTACAGCTAATAATTGCAGTCTGGGACTGTAGTAACATCCAGAGAGCTTCACCAGAGGGGGCAGAGGGGTCCGTCTGTAACTAGGGGTCGTCTGTAAGTCGGGTGTCCTTAAGTAGGGCAGCGCCTGTATATGTGACTTTTTAAAAAAAACTATTTTTTTGTGGGGAAGGAGGGGTTATAGTAGCCTAACCCTAATATAAAACAAAGGTAAAAATCCATATAAGTTCATGTACAGCTGATGTATCATTAGTGGCACCAAGATAAATCTCCATCACAGAGCAAAAGATACAGAGATAAAGTAATGAGATTTAGTCTTTGTAACTTTAAAGGAAATCAAACGCTCAAAAAACACAAATAAAAGTAGAAACACTCACCCCGGCTCCTCTCTCTTCCTCCTAATTCTGACAGTGTTCTCCTCTAGTCTTGACACGTCGGGATCACCTAAAGAAACTCATAATCAGCAGCCCGGAGCACAGGGATGAGATGTCCGCCGCTTCAGGCTGCTAATTATAAGTTTCTTTTCTAGCTGATCCTGATAAAGAGGAGCCGGGGTGAGTGTTTCTAGTTTTTTTGTGCTTTTTCAGTGGTCGATTTCCTCTAATGATTGTTTTCCACTTTTTTAGGGTTTACTTTTCCCCATTTACTGTGCAGTATAAATGATGCATTATCTATATTGTCCCAACCTCATCCCTCATCTCTGTTTTTATGCACTTCTTAATAAAAATGATAGAAAAAGAGCCTTTTCTACCCTGCATGGGGGAGTAAGGCTCTAAGAATTTAAGTCAAAGAAGGTGTTTACAGTGTATACAGTACTACAGGGAAGAAGGGGGTGATAGTCAGACACTGGAGTAAATCTCCCCCTCCCTACTTTTAAGGAATGTATGGCAGAGGTGATAGACCGCAATATGATGTATACAGGCAGTCCCCAGGTTACATGCAAGATAGGTTCCATAGTTTTGTTCTTAAGTTGAATTTGTATGTAAGTCGAAACTGTATATCTTATCATTTTAGTTCCAGACAAATTTTTTTTGGCCCCAGTGACAATTGGAGTTTCAAAATTTTTTGCTATAACTGGACCAGGGATTATCAATAAATCTTCATTACAGACGCCTTACAGCTGATCACTGCAGTCTGGGACTATAGTAACATCCAGAGAGGTCACCAGAGGTCAGAGGGGGGCAGAGGGGTCGTCTCTAAGTTGGGTGTCCTTAAGTAGGGGACCGCCTGTACAGAAACCAGAATTCTGGACCACTTGATGGATATTGAGAATCCTCGGGTCCATAATATTTTGGGTACATTTTATGTCCGTACACCAAAAAAATGTTAGATCTTGAAAGCATTTGCTTTGGAGCAGATTAAACTATTTAAAAGTGAAGCAGATCAAATGAAAAAATATATATATCTATATGTAATAACAATGAATGGCTTTCAGCGATCCAAAATATTGCTTATTGGTAATATTATCATATAAGAAAAATTGATACATTTGTTTTGTATCTACATGTAACGATTTATTATATATATATGTAACTCTGCGGATGCTCTTACCGGGTCTCAGCAGCCGAGTGCAGCGGGTATGTCATTTATTTCCCCCTGAGCTACAGGCTCCAAGCAGATTTGGAACTTCCAAATGTAAATTCAATGTCATAAAGTTATTAAAATGTTTAATTCTTGAGCTTTG